>VZTE01005425.1:38978-85243 GCA_013397775.1 Eulacestoma nigropectus | reverse complement strand
GGAATATGAAGATACTAGAATAAAGAAATTTTTAAGGCATCCTGGAGCTGTGTCATGCTTGGTCCTCTGCAGGATAGCAATGGAATAAACTGTCTCAAAGCAGCCAAAGTGAACTTGCTCATAGTGATTAATCAGACTTATTAAATACCTTTTAATGAAATCACTTATTTCAGTAAGAGATATTGTCTGACGTACCTTCTTCCTGTTTTGTCACATTTTTCTGAGCTCTTACTGTGTTCATATGGGTATTCCTCTTATCAACTCCTTTTTTCACCTTTTTAATCAGGTCCTGAATGACGGTGGCTTGATTAGTAAGAAAACTGAACCGAACCAGTCATTACACCAGTCAAAGCGTCATTACTGTGACGCTTTTTGGACAGTGATATGAAAGGGATCATCTGAAACGACTTACAACCAACCTGCCTCCCAACACATGCACAACCAACATGCCTTATGATATTCCCATAACTGAAGCTCTACACTGTTAATCTTATGTCCAAATGAGATACAGCATTGTCTACAACAATAATCCCAATTATGTTTCTCATTTCTAGTTGCAAAAACTCCTCAATGTGTTTGGTTTAATATTAATACAGCAATATTATCTTATTGCTATCATTTATTGAGAAGAATCTATTTCTATATTGTAGGACTGCTAATATTTTATTAATTCAAAACAGCAGTTGCTTTTCTCTGTTTGCTGGATTTTTATTTTTCTAACCCTCAGAAAACCTGAATTGTAGTCCAGAGTACATATTGCTATTAAAACAGCATTGCATATTTTTTCATTGCAGATTATTATGGGACCAGTAAATAAAACAGTGAAAGATGTGATTTGTGGCAGGTCTATACACATGCTCAGTATTTCTTTGTCTCTGGAATATGACTTGTACTGACCTATTCCAATCTGCTCTTATACCTCAATTAGACCTTTTTTCCCCTATGTGTGTTGCTTTGGTTTTATATCCTTTTTGCCATTGGTGCATATCACGTAGGAAATGGCAACACAGTGCATCATGGAAGCTGAACGAGGACTCCAGTCAAAGAGCCCGTCCTGAAACAAAATGTGCCACCACTTTTTGGTCAGAACATGATTTGAATCATTATTCATATGAAACCTCTGTTGAAACAAAACTTGGAATTGAAACCTGGTTCAGAATTGATTATTCTGGCTGTCAGTTCTGAAAAACAGCTTGATGACACCTCCTGACTGCACTGGATGCTATTCAGTGATGGAATTATTACTGTAACCAGTAAACAAACCACTGAATGACCTGGTATCTCATAGCAGCTCCTCCCTCCCATCTTCTCTCTTCTTTCTAGTTATGTAACACCAATATATGTGAAATAAGCCTTGCCCTTTGCTCCTTCCTGTTCATGCTGGGTGGTGCTGCTCTGCAGATGAATTTGCTGTAGGGATTAAGGGCTTTAGAATTCTATGTCAGACCAGCTAGTCCTGGTGAGATGGCACTGTTCGCATTTGTGCTTCGTCTTCTCCCCAGTGACCTGTGTTCTTTTGCTGCTGCTGGACCATAGTGGCCTTCTTTCAGCACATCAGTGTGTAAAGATGTGAGTGTTCTGCGATTACATCCTTAAGAGTGGTCAGAGACCTCTGTTAGTCTAATTTTTCCTTCCTTCTCCCCACACTGCAACCATTCCTGGTCTCACCATAGAATCATGGAATCTTCCGAGTTGGAAGAGGCCTCTGAGATCATCCAGTCCAACTGTAAACTTGAAATTGCCACTAAACCACTATGCCATCACACAGTGCCAGATCCAGACCCCTCTTAAACATCTCTGGGGCCCCACCACCTCCCTGCGCAACCTATTCCAATGCCTGACCACCTGAACAGTGAAAAAATTTTTTCTAATATCTAATCTGAATCTCCTCTATCTCAATTTAAGGCCATTCCCTCTGGTCCTCTCACTGCAGGCACAGCAGGAGACCAGCCCTCACCTCACTGCAAACTCCTTTCAAGGAGTTGTAGAGAGTGATGAGTGTTGTCTTCTCCAGACTAAACAAACCCAGCTCTCTCAGCTGTTCCTCATAATATGTGTTTTCTAGACCTTTCACGAGCCTTGTTGCCCTTCTCTGGACAGGCTGCAGCATCTCAATGTCCTTGTTAAAGTGAGAGTCCCAGAAGAGAACACGGTACTGAAGGTTCAGCCTCACCAGTGCTAAGTACAGTGGATGATCACTTCCCTAGTCCTGCTGGCCACGCTATTCTTGATACAGGCCCAGGTGCCGTTGACCTCCTTGGCCACCTGGGCACACTGCTGGCTCGTACTGAGCCAGCTGCCAGCACTCCTAAGTCCATTTCTGTCAAACAGCTCTTGAGCCACTCCTCCCCCAGTGTGTAGCACTGCCTGGGGTTGCTGTGACCCAAGTGCAGGACCCAGCACTTCACCTTCTTGAACCTCCTGCAGTTGTCTTTAGTCCTTTGGTCGAGTCTGTCCAGGCCTCTCTGTAGACCCTTCCTACCCTCAAGCGGATCAACACTTCCATCTAACTTAGTGTCTTCTACCCAAGTTTTTATCCATCAAAGTCTTTTACCATGATGCTTTCAAGGTCCTCAATCCCATGTACTTCTGTTCTGGTGCTGGTGACACACTGAGAGTGCAAATACTCTCCGAACTCCAGCACTGGTTATCACAGCTGTGCGCCATATGACCTTTTTTGTTTCCAAATGTAAATAGATACTCACATGTGACATAACATAGTGTCATGTCTCACCTAATGACATGTTTATCAAAAGCTCCAGACAGTGTGCTCTGACTCATGGAAGCTCTGAATTATTGCTGCTAAAGCCACACTGTCTTAAAACCTTGTTAACTGTTGGAGTCAGTTACTGTGTGACCACAGACTGATCTTAGTCCAGCAAGGGATTATCCAGTGTGGTCCTCTTCCCATGGGTACAAACTCAGTGCAGACACTGTACTTGTCCCCAGGGGACCTGGGGGGTGATACCACAGCTGTACCCCGGGGAAAGGATCTGGATTTAAGGGAAGTTATGGCACCCAGGAAGGTCTCATCTTGCAGAAAGGATTCAGCAGGAGTGTGTGGCCAGTCTCAAAGCTGAGAGGTGGCTTCTTCGGCTTTGTTCACTGCTAGTGCCAGTCCTTTGGATAATGGAATGTGTGTGCAGGTAGTGTAGGATCCTTACCCTAAATCTGGTGAGTATCTTGAATCCAGGATTTGGTTCAAGGCCGTTGTGGTTTGGTTAAGGTATATTTGTATGTTGAGTGTTTTCATACAGAAGACTGGCAGAAGCCCTAATGACACTAAATCCTTTTGCTACAGAGATTGCATAACACTTATCGTTGTGCAGTGTGTTATTGTGAGAAGTGAGTCAAGCATACAGAAAGCAATCCTATGCAATCCACCCATTACCCACATACCAACTCACTCTGTATAAAGACAAGGCTGCATGTAACCACCGATAACAATAAACACTTCTTCGAGGGCAGTGCAGCAAAAACCCTTTACTTACCTGACTGCTGAGTCAGAACCAAAGAAGGTAAGAAAATTGGGCAACCAGATACAAGTGGTTTTTGTGCACATGAAGCTTTAGCTTCAAGATTTCTGCTGGAGTGATCTGTGGATATAAGAAAGCACATTGAAATAGGCAAAATCTAGAAATTGTAGCTCCTATTCATGACGGTCTTCCTACATCTTTGGGGACCAGAGATCTTCAGAGCTTGGTTATTGAATGGTGGGTGTGCTGATGGTTTTGCTCAGACAACCAGCCTGCCCGGTATGTCCACCAGGATGTGCAGCAGTACCCAAATTCCCTACTTCCCCAGCACTGCAACTCTGAGCTGTGCTGTGCTGAGCTGAGGTGGCACAGGTATTACCCATGCTGGGGGCCACCTGCCTCCCCCAGCCATGCCTGCACCTCACACCCTTGAGTTTGGGCAGGAATGTGTCTGTGCTGGTCTCTGCTGAGACTTCCCAAAGATGTTTTCCTGCTGGGACCCAGGCTTGCCTTGAGCTGTGTTGCTACAGCAATGCTAGGCCTGATTGTTTAGTGTATCTGGTAAGTAACATGTTTCTTCAGCTGCAGCACAGTGGTGACTTCTCAGTGACTTCCCTGCTGTTGCTGTAAGGCAGAATTGCTCAATGCTGGCAGCTCTCTTGCCATTGATATTGAGTCTTTCCGGATAGGGTGATCACATCTCCAGATGTCAGTTTTCAGCCACCCTGGGGAATTCACAGGTTTTTTGCAAGACTTCCACTTTTTAATGCTCCCTGCCTTTGCCTGCCTACAGCCTCCTCTTGGGCTTTCTATGAAAAAAAACCCCCTGCTTTCCGTGAGTAATTTCAAATTGCTGATTGTGCAGAATCTTCCCTTTGAAAGGACAATCGTAAAAAAAAAATCTGTGTTGTTGAATTCTTTCTCACAAAACAAGCAAGTCTCTTAGATCTAGGCAGAGAGGTCAGCACAGTTTAAGGGATAGTTTATATTGCAGTGTGAGCCCAGTGGGGAGGACGCTCTCAAGGCACCCACTCCAACTATAATAGGTCATTGGCCAAAAGCAGGAGGTATGGCAGGACCACGTGTCTCGTAAGCATTGCTGAATTATCTGTGCTATGAAGCAAGAGGGCTGTACCCTACACAGGTGGTCTGACTTCAGCACTGGCTGAAGTTTTCACTGATGGCAGCCATGTGCAGTAAGGTGGTATGGAGTAGTGTGTCCTAACCAGGGGAGCCTGGGCTTGCCCTAAGATGGGTTTAAAAGCCTGGAGAGGGATGTGCAAATGAACTGTGCAAGTGCTCCTTCCAGTGGAGCCCCTTGTAGATTAACATTGCTTCTGACAAGCTCTCTTAGCCTCTTACTCTCCTTTTGTTTAAAATATTTCTTATTGGAAAACAGATCAAATTCCTAGAAAAGTTTCTTTGACTTTTTGGCAGAAATATACTCAACCTTCTCAGATTACCCAACAGAAGATTATTTCCAAAGCAAATATTAGTCTTTACTCCTCCTATAAATCCTCTGGTTTATATTCCCCATGCTGATCCAGGAGCTGGGAGGCTCCAGCCATGCTCCCTTCCCAGGCTCTCCTGCCCGCTGTAGTGTTCACACTCACAGCCCTTCAGGCCCTTGCCTCCGACACCTTCATCGCAGCTGTCTACGAGCACGCCGTCATCCTGCCAGATCCCACCGAGGAGCCCGTTTCCCCCAACGATGCTTTGGCCCTGATGAACAAAAACATGGATATCTTGGAAGGGGCCATCAAGGAAGCTGCCCAGAAGGTATGAGGGGTACCGTGAAGGTTGTCCATCAGTGTTTTTCTGCTCCTGCTGACCCTCCTGCTTGTCTGTTGATGGGTGACCTTTTAACGGAGCCTGTTGTGACAGGGTGCCCACATCATTGTGACTCCTGAAGACGGCATCTATGGCTGGCAATTCACAAGAGAATCCATCTACCCCTACCTGGAGGATATCCCTGATCCGGTGGTGAATTGGATTCCCTGCACTGACCCCTCAAGGTGATTCCTTCTGCAGTGGTTTATGTGATTTCAAGCTATTATCTCATGGAGTCTTGAGCAGCTCACACTAAATTACTAAGAACTGGTAATTCTTTAATCTATAAAAAATCAAAAGTACTGTAGAAATGAGAGGCATCAAGAAGAATATTTAATTAAATGGTGATGAGAATATGTCAGGTAAAAAGCATTGAGACAGCTTTGCTTGCACAAGACAAAAATGAGGATGTTTTAGGCAAAATAATTATTTTTAAAAATGCACAATTTTATCAATTCAGATCACTTGTGAAAACCTTCTGTAAGTGTAAGCTAATTTATTATCATGTTAGATGAATAGATCAGACAAGCTGATTCAGTCCTCATTTCAGGTGGCTGAGTGATTTCTAAACCAAATTGAACAAAATATTAATCTAGATCTGAAAGAAATGTTTTTTGGGAATCCAGCCACTTGCACAGTCTCCTGTGTTACACACAGAGGTAGTCTCAATGTGTGTCAGCTGAGGAGACCAAAAAGACCAAGTTCATGTCTAAGCTAACCTTTTATGTTCTCTTCTGAGGCCTTATGAAGCTAGATTTCAGGAGTCCTCAGCTCTATAAATGCTGTGTCCACTTTTTAATAAAGGCTTACAGACAAAGATTATTAAAAAAGGCTAAAATTGTCTTCTGAATCAGGGCTTAGAGCTGCTTGATAATGTGTCTTTAAGCTATTTCAGACTTATGTCTCTGTACTGATTTATTCTCCTCTTTGCTTTATGAAGCTCTCCACATCTTTGTATGCATGTTAGCTGGGAATTCTGTCCACACAGAAAATAACATTGTAAAGGGTACAAGAAAGAAGAACACAGGGAGACCATTTTTTAAAGATAAAAGAGACTGGCAATTTAAAATGATGCTATAAACAGAGAAGAAAATGAACAGAAACTATGATTTGATCTATTATTTTTTCAGCACCTGGGGATGTGCTGTTAATGGAATAGTCATTTTGAATGCATTTCTTCTACATGGGCACTTAAAGTTCTAAAGGATTTTTTTTTTCTTTCACTAAAAATGCAATAGATTTGGTCCAGCACCAGTGCAGGAACGACTCAGCTGCATGGCCAGAAATAACTCCATCTATGTGGTTGCAAATATCGGGGACAAGAAGCCGTGTGACTCCAGTGATCCCAAATGCCCCAGTGACGGTCATTACCAGTACAATACAGATGTTGTCTTTGACCCACAGGGGAAACTGGTGGCTCGTTACCACAAGGTAAGGAGGTGCTTCAGCATCAACCTCTAATTTATTATCAAGATATTTTTCAGCTCTCTGGCACCAATTTCAGATGGTTTATACAATAATTTTACATTATTATAAAGTGACAACCAATCCAGGATGATTTGACGAAAGGATCTTATGGCCAGAAGGAAAACCAAGCAATTGCTTGACAAATCAGACAAATTATTCCCAGGAGCACTGCAGCTGTGGAGTGCATGCCAGCTGCCAAACACTTGAGGGCTACATTTATGACAGTAAATGGTAAAGAAGCAGTGACAGAATTTTCCATACTCAGTGAATGTTAGTTTTTCCTTGATATGGTCCTAACCAAGTTAGACAGTGCTTTGCAAGGGATGTCTTGGCTCTTGGTCTTGGAGTTTAGCACCTAATATTGGATGGGCATTGCTTCCAGGAGGTAGATGGGTCATAGCCACCCCATTTTTGGGGGAAGAGGGTTAACTGGATGGATGCAAACTAGCTGTGCCAGCCAGCTCAGGTACCTCAGCTCCTAGATGCATTAAAGCCTATCTCAGACGCAAAAGCTATTCATAATCTTGCCTTATTTTCAGTTTCTAATATGCCATTTTCTTCACCTGCAGTACAATCTGTTTAGAAGTGAAACTCAGTTTAATTACCCAAAAGAGCCAGAAGCTGTCACCTTTGAGACTCCCTTTGGGAAGTTTGGCATTTTCACTTGCTTTGACATCCTTTTCTACGAGCCTGCCGTGGTCCTGGTGAGCAAGATGCAGGTGGACACCGTGCTCTTCCCGACAGCTTGGATGAATGTCCTGCCCTTTCTGACTGCAGTTGAGTTTCACTCTGCCTGGGCTATGGGCATGGGTGTTAATTTACTTTCAGCAAATACTCACAATACCAGCATGGCAATGACAGGTGAGTTGCATTCAGGAACAGGGAAATTGTTCCCAGATTCAGAAGCAGGCAGAAATGTTTTAGACATAGTGAAATCTCTGAAAAATAGTGTTTCAACTGGACTAACGGTCTTTGTGATGTGGTGCTGAATTTAACAACTTCAGGTAAGAAAATGTTGAATGTTCTGAAAAATGTAAAATTAGAAAGCCCATGACATTCACTTTTGATAATTTAAAAGGGAAATTTTATTTCAAAAAGAGCACAAAGTTTCACTTAAAGTTTCAGTCTCTCATTTAGAGGCAGCATTTTCTGTTTAAAATTCAATCAACAGTTAAATGGAGAAAAAATGTTTTAATCAGAACCAATAATGTAACACCAAAAGGAGGATTCCTCTTGTATATGGACTAGAACATGCTCTTTTTTTTGTGGCTGCTGAAGACTTAGACATATTATGTTTTGCTTTGCTCTGAATATATATTTGCTCTGAATGTATATAACTGCCTGTTTTTTCTCTTAACTGAGAAAATTACATAGCTGCATATGTTACTCTTCCCTGAAGCAAAGTGGAAACCACAAACATTTTTGCCTGCCCTAAAGAGACTGAGCTGAGTTTAGGCCACAGCCATGTGTTTCCTTCAGTGAAACATAACTACCCCCATGACTGCCTTCTTTGTCAAATATGCTGCTCTGAGACCTCTGATTTATTTTTAAATGAACCTAAGTTTTAACACTAGGATGGGTATTTTAGCTGTTCTGTGCTTTAAAATTATTCCAAAACTCTCAGTAATGTATTGAATGAAAAGAGTGTCACTGAAAAACAATACCAGTGTGGCATGGGGGGTGACTGGTGCCCCTGCCAAGCCATGCTCTGGGTGCTAGCTAACGGAGGGCTGGTGGTGTCCTCGGCAGGCAGTGGGCTGTTCATGCCAGAAGGACCTGCCGCCTACCACTACGACAGTGCCACTGAGGAGGGACGTCTCCTGCTGGCAGAGCTGAGCACTCACCCCCGTCTTTCTTCCACCTACCCTCCTGCCATCAACTGGAGTTTGTATGCCACAAGCATCAAGAAATTTCCTGGAGAGAACGACACTTTCTCGGGAGCTGTCCGGAAGGATATGTTCACTTTCAGTGAACTCAGACACAAGGCTGGAAATTACACTGTTTGCCAAGGAGACCTTTGCTGTCATCTGGTCTACCAGATGTCAAACAAGAGGAAAGATGAAGTTTATGTCCTGGGTGCATTTGATGGGCTTCACGGTTCTCTCATAAAATACCATTGGCAGGTAATTGCTTTTTAAGAGGCAAGTGTGGCTACATGCCAAGCACCCAAAACCATTTGTCCATTACTGCTTCCTGGGAACTTTTCTTGGTATCAAATCTATCACTTGGCTGCTGAAAGCCTAGTGGTGTTTTACCTTTCTGTGTCCTCCTCCCCGCAGGTCTGCACACTGCTCAAATGCCTGAGCACAGACCTGAGCACGTGTGGGCAGCCCGTGGAGACAGCTCAGACCAAGATGTTTGAGATGTTCTCCCTCAGTGGCACGTTTGGCACCAGCTACGTCTTCCCAGAAGTGTTGTACAGTGGGGTGCAGCTGGCCCCCGGCGAGTTCAAGGTAATGGGACACCCCAGAGCTGTTTGTGACAAGGTTTTCCAGGCTGTGGTGCTGAAAACTGATCTGGAAGCCAAGTCCCATCCAAAAACTGCTTTCTTTGGTTCTACAGACTGTAACCCGAGGGGACAAATTTAAACAGATGGATTGAATCAATCCTTAGTGATGAGAACATATCAGCCCTGGAGCTGAAAATCTCTTCAGTGCTTTCTTTAGCAAATCTGCCTTCCCACTTCAGGTCGCAAATCAATAAACCACAGCTTTCAAGGAGCTATTTTCTACAGGTTTCTGATGATGGGAATTTTAGGAGAAAAATAAATAAAATACTCCGAGAAATTGTCCAAATGAGAAAAAATTACTTAGGAGTATCATGTGTAAGAGGAGAGATTCTATGCAATGAAGAATGTTTAAAGGGATTTTTGAGGGGTTTGTAGGATTTATTTTTTTTATTTGGAGCTTCATCTTTTATTTTTGCCAAAACATGTTTTCGTTCATAAACCTTAGATTATTTTTATGTAATAGGCTAGATGAAATCATAATTGATTTGGAAGAAGTATTTAACAGCTTTCAAGAGACAATGAAGACAGTGAAAAAGACCTGAAAAATTTTAGGGGAAACAAGGGTGATTTTTTTTGCAAGGTAGGAAATTGAAAACCATTGTTCACCCTGCATACTTGTTTTTGAATGAGATTTCTGTAAAATATACACATCAAAGAATGTATTGGTATGCTAAAAATATGAACATGGTCTTACTTTAAAACAATATGTTGTATTTTCTTAACAAATACATGCTTACCTTTTGTCACAGAGGCAAAAAAAGTTGTTACAGGTGTTCACAGCTGATGAACAGATTTCAGGTTGATATGTAAAAAGTAACTAAGAAAAGCTACATATGGCCAGTAGCCTGAAATTCTCTACTTCCATCTGAAAATTGTTTTGGGGTCTACAAATCAAAAAATGTTTCAAATATGTCCTAGAGGTGTATATAACCTTCGTTGCCTTGTATGAGTGACTAATGAAAACCTAACAAATTAGTTATTCCCACTCTCACCTTCCTACGAGGTGGAGAAAATGACCTTTTTTCAAGGATGATTTGGAGGAGGGTTTAAAGACTTCTTGTTCCAAGGTAATATGAGACAGTTATAATGGGTAGGCTATGGCAGTGCCAGAGAGAATTCTGTTTTCTTTCATGACTGTTTTTAAAAGCGTTGCATCAAAATATTCTATGGTCTATTCTTTCTGTACTATGCAATATTTCCACTCTGTTAGTGGACTATTAGTGTAATTTTTTCTCTTTTCCACCAGGTGCTACGTGATGGGCGTTTGAAAAGCAAGCATGGCACATCGAAGCCGCTTATAACAGCGACACTTTTTGGAAGGCTTTATGAGAAGGACCTGCCACATCCTCTGCGAACTTCCCCGTAAAGTAACTCCTTGGGAGCTACACAGTCACCATAGGCAGGAGGGGAATTTTCTTCTGAGCTGTAGCAATTACCCTGTATGATTCCTATTCTGCAATATTGCACTTCTGCTCAGCAGCTGTGGCAGTTGGGCTTATCTGGGAGAAAGTTGATGTGTTCACTCTGCTGTGCATGCCTTTTTAACAGTGCTTGAGCCAGTGCCATTATTTTTTAGTATGCGTGCTCTGTCACATTAAACTTTTAATTAGAAATTCTGTTTCCCCCAAGATATCATATAGATTGCTAGGATTACTGTAGAAAGAAGATTGATACCATAATCTATGAAATGTGGTTTGTCATTTTTATTGGAGAATAAATTCTCTCTGAGAAAGCCTTTCTGTCCCTTTTGCCACTTCCTGTTTTTCAGACTGTATCATCATTAAGTGTCTGTGTCCTTACACCACAATCAACAGGGCCTCCCTAATACTCAATGAGCCTTGGCCCCTTTCTGACCAAGGCATTATACAATAAAGACAAAACCAGATTTGAAATTATCTTAGGTGCGATCTTAGAGAGAGAAAGTGGTCCTCCACAGCCCACACAAGTGCTAAGTCTGGCTGAGTTCATAAAGCAGTCCCTCTGATCTTGCACCTCTTTGTACATTGCAGATGGGTGTTGGGGCCAATGCATTTCAGCTCAGAATTACCATATATATAGTACTCCAACACCTTCTCCTTGGTATGTGGATAATTTCTTCAAAACTGTTAAGACATATGAAATAGGCAATCTTTTAGCACCTGAAACACATGTAGCATGAGAAATGGGCATTATTTTGGATCTCTAGCAATGCTGTATCAAACTTGGCAGCCCTGGGCCTGATTTCTATCATGTTATGGAGCAAATGAGCTTTGTTTGCATCGAATATGCCTTGGAGTGGTCCTTGCCTCCACGCTTATCCAATAGCATTTTGCATCTACTGCCATTCTTACAGCCTGCACCGTGCTTAGCACTGAGCTGCGTTCAATGCAGCATCTAAGAAACGCTCTGTGGCTTCCCACCCCGCGCACACTTACATATGTTACCCAGAAGTTGTTGAAATCACATTATTTCTCTTTTCCCCCGTGCTGCAGCTTCTCAGCACTCAACTTTAGGGGCTCTTTCTGGGAGTTTTTTCATCCTGGAAATAAAACAGTTCACTGAACTTGTATGCAGTGGATGAACAGTACCACTGGGGAGCAGTTACTCAAAACAGGCAGGGATTCTAAGTCATGCTTGCTGGTGCCTTGTTCAGCACCTCACAAATGAACAGAAAAATCTCTCATGTATTGCTTGCTGGCATTTCTGAAGTTCTGGGTACTTCCCAGGTACACACAGAGCTGACTATCTTGGGTTGTCAGAGCTGGACACAGGTAGGATACAATTCATATTGCTAGTTAAATATAGGATATCAGGAAAGGACTCTCATATCTTATCCATTAGGGGTGCAGAATTCTGAGATTCTCTGAAAATTACACTAAAAGCAAATTTGAAGAATGGCTGACCTGCAGTTTTTGAGATGTGCTGCACAACTTTCCTCTCCTTGAAAGGATTCCGAGGGTGCCATACAATGGCCCACTGAGGAGTTTATCAAGCCCTTTCCCATTTCTGATGATGAGGCAAGAATTTAGACAAGCAGAGGATGAAGTTGCATGAACTCTTGTAGCAGCCTCAGAATAGCTCCATCATTTCAATAGACAAGAACCACGACCCGTGCTTTTGGGAGAGGATTCCCTGAAGAGATTGCAAAAACCAACCAGATCTTCACCTCAGTGACGGATGGACACAGGTGACTAGACAAAGTTCAGTTTAAGGAAATGTGAGATTTTGTAATAAAAGGAAATTTCAAATGATGCAAATTACAGAAACATTCAGAATAGAGAAGCAGAGAGGTAATGAATGCCCGATTCAACAAATTGTGTTTATCTTTAACAGCAGTATTTACTGGCTCTGAGACAAATGTGCTTGGGTAGAAAATTCAAATTAATTTATAAGTAATTCACGTCAATGACCCCACCCCAAAAGCTCCTACAGATGGTATCTTAATGAGCCCCATTCTTCTCTGACCTGGAAAAGCGTGCTCTTCATACGTCAATATTTCTTCCTTATACTTTGATGCTGGCCAAAGCAAACAAGACCCACCTGTCCACAGTGTTTCTGACCACACAGAAAGAAAAATAAGTTCTTAATAGATTTTATTGATGCAAGACTTCAGATGCAGGTAGAAAAATATGCCATTTAAACAAATATGATCCAAACCTTGCAGCTACTTTATTTTACATATTGAATTAAAGTAAGGAGGCCTTGAGAAAAAATAGACAAATAAAATCTTAATAATCTGAGTTTTTGAAAGAGAGAAAGACTCTTCAGCCATATCCCTGCACATATATTTAAGTCATTATGACCTCAAGTTATGCATTAAATAATGTGGTACAGTGAGGTACAATCAGAGATTGTGTGACTTCTAGACCATGCAATTCAAAGCTAAATGTTTGTGAACAACTTGTGTTAGCATGGGTAAATTACTGACAGTATGAGACACCGTTCCTAGGTAAGTTGAATCAGTGCAGGTATAGTGAGTGATAGACAGAATGACAATGACCTGAGTTTGAATTGCAGAATTTCTAATTAACCAACAATTGAATTATAACCCCACTTCATCCAGACAGTGTTTGCAATGCCACTGTCCACCACTAGGGCAACAAAGTTGAAAAAGAGCAATAACTTGCATAGGTCGATAAAGACAGCAGCAGTTATTACAAAGCGTACCACAGCTAATACAGGAATGCTTCTCTACGGCTTGTGATGGACCATGAGGTGTCATGGACCCCAAGAGAGAAGTAATTCTAATACACCTTCTAAAAATTAAGCTTTCTACCTGTAGACAAACAATACCGCCTACACCTCTGAAGCCACAGATGAGCACGACAACATTACCAAGTGGTGTCTGTGTGTGAGGCAGACACAGCTGATTGGTGCAACAGATACTTTGCATACTGACAACACTATGTTATTTTCTCTTTCAGTCTGGAAAAAAAGAAAAAGAATAAGCAGCTGGGAAAGTATTAAAATATTTCTTGTAGCCACTCATTACTACAAAGTTGCAAGGGAAATAAGCCATTGTCTGTTCAGGTATTCTCATGGCAGCAGGGAATTTCTACTACAAATATGTACAATAGAGGAAATGTGTTGTAACTCCTTGATTTTAGCTTTGTCTATCCATCTTCATTTGCTGCTTCTAATGTTAAAGTTAATTTTGATGAACTCATAGTCTGGGAGCTGTGATAGTGTCAGGATGCAAGAGTGATGCCTTAGGTTCTAGCTTTTATATTTTTAAATCCTGTGCTGCCTAGTGTGTAACTGAAGTTTCTTGTAGCCTGTTAGCTGCTGCTCTCTTATGCCAGACAGACATAACAAAGCCTCTCTGAGCTTGTTGTTCAAGGACCCTTAGGCTGTCCTAGGCCCAAAAGGTGTGAACTGGGGCCTCTAGAGAAGTGGAGAAATCGAAGAAATTACATCATTAGCTAAAGTTTTAATTGGCAAATTTATGCTGATATGCGGATGAACCAAACCTATAAAAGTGGGAAGAACTCGTGACTCGTCGTCCAGCTTGGGGTCCATCTTTGATGCAGCCTTTGGCTCCCCAGGGTGTACTTTTGAAGGCCTTTCAAGTAAATACCCACCTTTATTCCCTTACTCCTGTCTAGTCTCTGTTTCTAGGTAGCCCATCAAGGCATCAAGAGCAGCAAGGAGTATGCAAAGCAGGGATATATTTTAATGTCAAACATTCAGTCAATCTTCAGGAAATCTCTTTTCAGAAAAAAAGGGAGAATAAATATTTGCATACAGTTGGTTGCCCAGCCTATGTACTGCAAAACATAATAACATAAAAGTAAAAATAATAATTTGAATACCTTCAAGATAGTCTTCATGATCAAATGATGACTTTTGTAACAGCAGTTTTGAACATTTACTTCTAAATGAGTGTCAGGAGTATGAGACATGCTTGAATTTATCAAAGTCAAATATATGAATGTGGATACCGAAATGCTGCTAGCAGATGAATTTTCCAGCTTCTTGCATTAATTCTTTGAGAACCTTTCCTTTCTCACGCCGGATATGAAAACAGTAAGATAGTTTATCCAGACGATAGTCACATCTGGTGTTTTGCTAAGTTCTGTTGATGGTACACTGAGAAATGTTTTACCGTGGGTGTGATAGAACCTGAACCAATCACCCTAGGAGGTGTGTGAACATTGTCCAATTGCTTTATGGTACTAGACTATATAAAAATGATTGTAAAATTATTAAATAATTCATTCTCTCGCTGGATTTGTGTGTTGCTACATCTCGCCGTTCCTGGCTCTACAGCGACACATGAAGACATTAAGATCAGTTTTTATAAGATGGTTATTTTTCTATTCTGCAATTCACCTTGTTGTGTTCTCCAGCCATCTGAGATCGGGTTTTGTACACTGAAAAAGGACATTTCAGTTCTAGTTTTGGGTTTCTCTAAGGAAAATATTCTGGGTTTTCTTTCAGGCAAGACTTTCTTGTCAAACTTATGGATGAGTTTGGAAAAATCTAAACTTTATTCTGCAACATTTATTAAATTCTTAGACAAAATATAATACAGACAGTTTCCATTTAATTGAACAAAGAAAGTACAGTGAACTCTAGGCCTATGCCATTGCCATGTTACTTACAGACTCTTTGGGATACACTCTCCCATGCTTTTAGAGACTTTTCTAAGTTTTCCATATAGCATTTATTCCTGTGCTGGCTAAGTGCTGCTATGTAATACCTAAAGCTCTCCCTTTCTTTCATTTTGTCTCCACTAGGAGCCAGAAATCTTGACTTAATGCTCTTTTCATTGAGAACCAATAAAGTCACATGGAGGTAGGTGAGTTTTCTATACTACCACTAAAATCGGTGTTGGTTAAATCAGTTTGCATCTACTGATTGTGCATCTGCGGGAACAGAGCTGTTCTACATTTAGCTTTGAACTCAGTCATAATCTGTGGTTTTTTTCAGTCCTGCATGGAGAGTCTCCCACCATTTGTCTGGGTTTAGTTGTAGTTGGAAGTAATCAACTCTGCCCCAAAGAGTTCAGAGACAGTGACAGATATAGCTCCCATCCTGACAAAAGTTAGGTGCACTGATCCTGTAAAATTCCCAGTACCTTAGTTTGTCACCTAGCTGAAAAAGTGTACAAAAATTGATCAAAAAATGTACAAACCTTTATTTCTTCCCATCCCCTTCTGGGTTAGTAGTTGTCTTCTCCAATTTTCTCAGAGATGTTCTTATGCCAAGTTGGCTGCAATAGGTACCATAAACAAATGGTAAAAACACATTGTAATTCAGTCATGGGAAAATGTTTTTTAAAAGAAGAATTATTCTTGCCTAAGAAGAAATCAAATATATCTGACACTGAGATACAGGAGGGAAGAGCAAACTGAAAACATGGCCATTAATAGATAATGAGATACTTCCTGGTAGCTAGGCTGAAAGACAGAAAGCTTTTGGCAGCTTTTTTGTGGGTAAAAAAATATATGTGGTCTTTTCATAACTGATGTCAATTAGCTGTACCTCAAGAGTATCAGATGGCTGTGTGTATAAGGATTGTGTATATATAAAAGCTTAAGTTCGATCAATCGTCATTACCTAGCAACAGGCTTAAACATTTATTTTGTTGAAGAGTTTCTGAGACTATCTTTAATGTTACACTAGGCCTTTCAGTTGTTTATTCATGTTAACATTAACCTCTGCTTGCAGGAATTCTTCCAAATTCAGCATTAGACTAATCAAAAACAGAAACCTCTTGTACTTGAGGGTTGTGTAACACTTAATGTAACCACTCCTGTATTTTGCCAAGGGAGTCTTACAGTGCCAGTTGTTTTCTGCTGAGCCTTTTCTGATAAATCGTTGTCCCTTCTGTCACCAAGGATGTGACCTGTATTCCTTCCTGATTTGTCAAGGCTCATCATTAGATCTTGATGACTTACAAACATTTGCAAGTGGAAGGGAGAAGTGGTAACAATTGCAGATAAGAACAAAATGGACTACAGGGGGTAAAAAAGGGAGGGAAGAGAACAAAGAGATGCTTTCTCTTCACCAGTCCTCACCTGAATGAATAAAAAGTTATGCAAGCTGGTAGAGAGATATTTAAACAGCTGAACCTCCTGTTGCCATCTGTTCCCTCTCAGTGTCATGGGTATTGGACAGGAGCTAGCTAGTCAGTGAGAACTTGATAGCAAGTCATAAATCAAATTCAAATCAAATTCAGTGCACCCTTATCTCTTCTTCAGTGACCTGATATTCAATTGATATACAGTACCTACTGACAAGATAAATGAAGCTTTTCTGATAAAAGAAATGGTCTGCTCAGGCATATCTTCCTGAGACTGAGCATCAGAGGGTCAGCAAGAAAGGGTACAGCCTCTGACACTGGTAATCTCTGCACTAATTGTGTCGCTGTTTCTTCAGTGCCATGATACCACTGATGTTCATGCACAGCATCACTGCTTCCTGCAGCAGGAAACAACTGCAGAAGCAAAAGATAGTCCTGGCATGTTGGCCCCTTAAAAATGGCTCACAGTGGAGTAGCACTGGCATCTGCAGCCTGTTGGGCTTGCAAATGGACTATTAGAAATTGTCAGATTCAATATTTCTGGGAAAATAATATGTGTCTACTGTAGTCAAATCCAGCATTTGTGAAAGGAACAGAGAACAGTCCATGAGAAAGGAAGCTACAGGACATTGTTTATTGACATATAAGTCTTTATTAGCAATTTTAGCTCTTAGTGGCTTCCAGTAGAGTTGTCATACTTCCAGACCAGAATGTGACATTTCAAGACTTTCATTTCACTAGGAGTTATCCTTCTTATTCCAGCCTTATGTCTCCTTGTGCCACCTTGCCAGAGCCATACTTTCCTAACTCCCAAGCTTATCCTAACCCCAAATACCCAGGAGAGAAGCTGCAGCCTGAGCCCCACAGGTCCTGCTATGGGCTCAGAGAAACCCCTGGGGAGCAAGAGCTGAAAGGCCTGGGTCTTTACCAATGGAGTGCCCAGAAACTGACACACACAAACTGACCCAAAGTGGGTCAGTTCTCCTCTCTGGGATTACTTTTTTCTGGAAGGATGCTCCTTCTTGGGTTTCACAGCAATATTGAAACTATTGTTTGAAGATGATGGATGCTGTCAATGAGCTGCAGGTGTAGTTACCTGGTATGGTAAAAGTATATAAGTCCAGAAAGCAACAGCTCTTAAGTCCCTGCTACAAAGCATATCATATAAACACCTGAGCATTATAAATAAACGGCTAGCAAAATTTTTCATTAGAAGGAAACAATATTTTTTAATCAGTCTTGTTCTCAGACACTGAGGACAAGTATTGTGCTTAGAGTTTTCAGAAAATATCCAAATCAAATTTCTAAAGATAACTGAAATTGTTAAAGTTTGTCAAGGTTACACAAAACTAAAAGGAGGAAGTGAAATATCAGACAATCTTAAGAACAGTTCAGTGCTATTAGCTCCATCTGTACCTTGACCATAATAAACATTTCCTTCCATTTGCATGCTTCTTTTCACAAAAGAAGCCTGGCTTTAGCCTACTTCAAATTGACTGATCTTTGCATATGCTAGTGGCTTGCTTCAGAATAGATGTATTACATGCTTATGTTTTCTGGCTATTTGAGATTTACGTCATCCTGTTGATGAGATTTTCCCAGCAGTCTGTAAGTAAGTCAGACCAGGCATGCAGCCACTTAGTTGGGAGAATTGGTGTGGGATGAGTGAGTACCGTGCTGTCTCTGCAGCCTGCGCCAGTTCGTGATGAGGAAACGACTCCTGTGCTGTACCATCTCCAAGTCATGCAGTCCGGAACACGGTGAGCTGCTAATATGCTAGTCTGGGATACTACTTTCTTTCAAAGATGAATCTCCTATGGTTAGCACTGAAGATAATAGTTGTTATTCTGCACAGTTCTTTCTGTAGTGAACAGCAATAGCACCAACAGCAGTAAGTATGATTTAAAGTATGATTTTAAAAGCCACTCATTCCCAATAGCTGATAGAGAAACCTAGCTAGGGGGCAAAACTCCTTTCGCACACAGCTATGAATTCAGAGTAAGGCTCTTTCCTTTCTCTGAAATTTTTAGATGGACATAAGGATGCAGGATGGGATCGTACCTTTTTACTGCTCTGTGCTTCTCTCCTCTGTGTTTGCCTTCTTTTTGGAGGTGTTGATCAGATGCCAGCAAATATCAACAAGGCAGTTAGAGTCCTAAATTAATTCTTGTTGGATTGGTGGCTGCAGAGAAGCACTAGAAAGGCACAGGGGGCCTGCCCTGCTGTGCTTGTGTCTCTGCTCTGTGCAGCAGCCACAAGGTTCACTCACCCTGCCGGAGCGAGAGGCAAGGGGCTGCTCCTGCCCTCAGGAGCCCTGAGAGAAGCTTTTGCTACTGAGTGAAGGCAATGGACCATGTTATGGCACTACTCAGCAAGGCTACCAAATATGTAGAATCTCCCCACCCTGTGCAGAGAGAGTTTCTTGGCTTTGGATGGATGTGTTTTGCTTTGCTGTTAAAACATTATTTTCTTGGAATCTCTTACTTCTCTGTGCATTTCAGAGATTTGCATTTATGCTGGAGTTTGGATTTATAGTCCTTGTCCTAAGCACTATACTTGCAGAAAGAGTTTATACAGAGTAATTGCATTACTCTGTATAAACATCTGGTTTTACTTGGCAAGGAAAAGTGATGTTTCCACTGAAAACTAGGAATAGAAACCATGGGAAAAGATCTAGAGCTCAATCATCTCCTCTATTCTCTAAATTCCTCCAGTAAAAATCTGGGCTAATTTCAGACTGTCTTCAGTGGAATTGCACCAGGTTTGCAGAAATAGTGTTCACATTAGTAGTTGCCAGATCTTCTTGTTTAACTCCTACAAAGAAATAATGGTTTTGTACTAATAGCTTATTGGGAATTTGGGCATTTCCCCTTAGATTTCAAACATATGAATGGAAACTTAGGAAGATAACTTTTTTCAATATTGTGCTTTTTTTTCCCCTGAAAACTGCATAAATGGTGAGTGGGGTTATACACTTTCAAAATTCCTCTCCAGCCATAGGGTCACCATATAGCTTCCAGTATTTATAAATCCATGGTTCCCCTCCCAGAGAAACAGTTTTTAAAATGAACTGTGTGAAAATAAGAAAATTTCTGCTGAATGACCAAACTGTACCCACAGAAACGCAAGCTAAAAGAACCATAGTAGAAATCAGTGCTGTCCTGACATTTTTTTCATGGTAACAGTTCTCATTCTCGAGTCCTTTTCTGTTCCTTCCCATTTCCAGTGTCCCTTCCACAGTCCTGTGTAAGAAGGACACGGTAACTTTTCAATACATTTTTCAGATAGGTTTGATGTCTGACAAAAGTGCTATTTCCATTCCCTTCTGTGCTGTTTTCCATTTTGTTTACTTTATGTTTTAAAGACAAACAAGGAGAGTAGATGTACTAAAGTATTCTAGACATTGTGACAGCTCTCTTTCTTGGTTTTCCAAAACCTGAAAACTACTTATTGCAGAAAAATAAATTTTTTCAGAAAAAAAAGCCACAGCAGAAATTCTGTAGAAAAGTTTTTACTTTGAATTTTGATGTATAACTGCTTTACTATACTACAGATTCAAAAGACTGTTAAACACTGACAATTTGTAAGTGCTTTGAGTTCTCACAAAAACAGTTTGACATATTTCTCTTTGATATTTTAAGTAGCAAGTCTGAGAATATTTTCGTGATCCACATCAGCATTAAGGCACCAGAAAATGCCTGTTTGAAGTGTCTGCACCAACGGAGTGAAAGCTTGTTACCACAGTGTTCCTTCTTGCTCTAAATTAGTTGACAATTTGGCCTGCTAATTACTTAATTATCTTGATATCTTCAAAACCTCCTGCTTTACTTTCATTTCAGCCAACACACCACTAAATACCACTCTCCCCATGCTCACAGCGTCCCCTAGATCTGTGATTCACTCCTTTCCAATGTGTGTGAGTCTTGCAGTACAATTTTACTGCAAGCCAGCAGCTGGAGGGAGACACTCCCTGACCAGATGCACAGCCTGGGCATAAGAGGAGGGAAAGCAAAACCCACACTCCATAGATGGCTGCTGTCTCCCCCTCTGCAGCAGGGCAGACCTGCTCAGGGCAGGGGAAGGCTCCCGAGCCCCAGCTGTTCCCCCAGAGTTTAGCAGGTTGCTGCTAGGGAGCTGCCTCTGGAACAAACACTTGAAGCAGAGCTGCCTTTCCAGATCATCCCCTTGAGTTCTGGCCCTGTGTTACTCGAGGGAGAGAGCACGGAGCATAATGTGTGCATGCATGGATGGCCTTGGACTGAGTGCCCATAATGAGCTGGCTGCCAGACTTCTTTATAACACTGAGTTGTACCGAGTAAGGTAACATGGGTTTGTTCCCCTAAATTCTACCTTCCTCTAAAATTTATATGTGTCAAGAGAGTAATTACCAAGGCCTAAACCTTCACTCCTCAAAGAGAAGTGCCTGGCTTCGAGGAAGAACACAACATCTCAGAAGGGTGAAGGCCTCTTTCACAGACCAGTATTTGGGTACCTAAATAATGTTTCTTTTTCACATTTCCCCAATTCTGAGCAATCGAACCTGAATCCTCCTCTCAACATATCCTCTTGACTCTCTCCAGTAGTTTCTCACTCAGCCTGATCATTGTTTCTGCACAGTTTTCAGTCATCAAACTCTTTTGCTATAGCAAGGAGAACCTTGTAGTGCAATACAGACCCTATTCTGTCTATGAGTGTAGCCTCAAGAAAAATAAAAGGACTGAGTTGTATGCATTCATTTTGATTTTTGTGCACATAACATAATAAAGTAGCTAATCCAGGTCATCAGAACAGTTTGCAGGAAGTAGTATCTTAACCCACCTTGTTGCACATGCCCCTGAGGCACCCAGCTTAACTGGGCTTTAGCTGATGCTGACCACAAGAAGAGTCTTTTACATTCAGCAGTATCACTGTTTTAAAAGGCTTCACAGTCCTTTGTGGAGTAAAAAATTGATCCTCCTCATCTGTGACTCTGGTACAGCCAATAATAGGTGTTTACTTAAAACACTTGTTCAGTAGCTATATCTTGCAAATAGCTGTTAGTTGGCGAGGCTGTTATATTAAACCTGTTTGTTCAGTAATCATAACCAGGCTCGTAAATACACATTGTGTCACTCTGTTCACAATATACCTTTCCAAGAAAATCATACATACTGCTGTAACCAACCTACACTTATGTATTTTGCTATGTTTTGAAAGCTTACAGGAGGTAGACTACATGGTGTCTTTTCTTCTTTGCCTAGATAATACTAGGCTGCTCATAATATGACCGTAACATTTAATCAAACAAGTAAACATACTTCAGATGAATTCAATTTACCCATAAATAAGGCCCATTAAACAAGTGTGAGTGCTATAGCCATGATTTCATTCTCTATGTGGGTGACAAAATAAACAGTGTCAGCTAATATTCACATCAACAGTTGCTACTGAATCAAACAGCCAAGAATGCTCTTCAGCACACCAACATCCCCCAGCAATACACGGGGGTTTCTGGAGGCTGCTCCAGCTGTGGATTAAAAGCCTGTTCTCTCAAAATTTGTGTTACTCAGAACTGTAATCGTGGTGAAGAGGCTCAGCTGCTTTTTGAGATGGTCTTTAAAAGGAAGAAGTGCCACTCAACCAGCAGAAAACAAATGAGTGTCAAGAGCAGGATTCTACTCAGCATGAAGGGACAAAGGTAGGAGAACAGGTTTTTAAGAGTATGCTTCTTCATATTTCCATTTTATTACATTTTAACCTTAGTAGCTATTTATGGAAGGGAAGCATTCTGCTTTCTTCTTGAAAACTTCTTCAGTGAGTTCAGCTCACTTGGACAGTTTGCCATATGTGTTTTGATATAATTAGCTTCCATGTAATGCAATGCCACACACTTGATCTCAGTTTGCTCCATCCTTTGGTTGGAGTTTCTACTTTCTTTTATTACAAAAAAAAAATTTAAAATTTTCCTGCCTTTTTTTTTTAAAAAAACTTGTTTTCAGGGCAGATCATATTTCTTTAGGCTAAACAGTTTATCTATCAAAAAACATCAGAGAAGTTATGAATCTTTTAAATCTTAAGGAAAACTAGAGATAGCATGTTAATTCTTTTTTGATTGGCTTCATAGACTGTTTTACCACAATTGTTTAATTTGTTTATACTTTTATACAGAATAAATGAAGTTCAAAATCTATGTGACACATTTACAATTTGAATGGGCTTAAAACCTTTATAATGATGCCCAGTATACACAGTTGAATTGGTATTTAATTCTTTCTACTGTGAAAATTGAAAATTTGAGTTAATAAATATTCATCTGGCTGTGCTTTCTTTGCCTTAGGTGTAAATGTGCTGAAAGAAGGAATGACAGGCAGGAAAACAAACATGAAGAGACTGACAAAAATGGAAGTAAAAGATATACGAAGTGATAATTAAAATGAGGTGGAAAAGAGCAGAGATGGTGTTAAATATTAGTAGGCAGAAAAAAAAAGGAGAAGCAAAAAGCACCCCAAACAGTACATAAATAGACTCCATATGTCCCTTACTGCTGAGAGTGCCTTTGGGTGCACCTTGTCCCTGGCACTCGGGTGCCACTGCCTGGCCCTACTTGCAAAATCCCTCTGTATAACACAGGGTGTTAGTTTTGCAAGCTGCAGTTTATCGTCTATGTTTATTTAGCTTCCAGTGCCATGGTGTGTTTGTAATAACATTTGGTTTAATATGGGAAAGAAATTATTTCTTTTTATTGTGTTCTATCCAGAATAACCAGAGGCAAATAAATCCCAAAGCAAATGGCTTAAATCAGTAGTGGCTGAATTGCCATGTAATATTTTTCTGACAACCATTTTGTACCATAATGATAGTGCTACTGAATAGTGTATGCAAATGATCTTTTTCACAATAACACTATCTTTCTGTTATTTAAAAAAAACTCCAGATTTTTCAAAAATAGGTATTGCTTGCCATTGCTTACTTTCATTAAAAGTTTTCATAAAAAGAGAAACATGCAAAAGGGACATGCTACTTCCTACACAAGAGGACAGTGATATTTGTGTCCTTAGATGCAAACTAAACCTATGTTCTGAAAATGTTTCTCTCCATGTTTGTGCCTTAGCTAAAGAACAGATTAATATAATCAATACTCATAGCAATGCTAAACTACTAGCACTGAAAAGAACTAGAGCTCGACAGAAAAACACATTTGCTTCTACAGCAGATAATGTTTCAGATTAGTCAGATTCTTCCATTTTGTTTTGTCAGCAAAAGGACAGAAATTTTTTTTCTCCTCTTAGATCTTTTCCTTACATCTTTATTTCCAGCTAAAGCCTGCAAGGATTTTCCAGTAAAACCAGATCTGTTCAGTCATCACTATCAGGACAGGGCTGGAGGAGAGGTCAAGCATGGACTCCTCAGCTTTAGCCTTCTGTTTTACACTTGTAGGTTTTAGACTTATGTATCAAAAAAATAAGTTGAGGGAGCTCCACAATTTAAAATTACTGATTTTCAAGAGCAAAGTGAGAGATACAGGATTCCAGCCAATATTGATGAAAAAGACCAGGACTGAAAGCAGAAACAGGAAATATTGAAAAGGGCTTCTCATCTGCCCACTGGACAAGGCATTGTCCAGTGCAGGCCTGTAAGAGTCACTGCAGTCCTGGTGTGAGGACACCTCATTATGCAGTTCATTTCATCAAAGGAGATTCCCATTTCTAGGGAAGTCAAATGATAAAAGTGTCATTCTGCTAAATGTAATTACAAAAGACTTTCATCCTTCATAAATAATGAAATGTGAATTTCCTACACATCCAACTAAATGAAGGTGTTTACAGTGCCCTTTTATATTCCTCTCTGCAGCTCTTCCCATCTAGAAAATGGAAAACCAGTCGTAAATGTACCGCAGAATTAGGAAAAACAGTACCTGTGCTGCATACCTATGCGGATTTGAGACCCCAGTAAGGATGCAATTGTCCTGTGAATCCGTAAACGGCTCTTGCATAAGGAGCAGCTGGTCAAACAGTGTCCGTATTTCCATGTACATCTTCATGGTTTGCATTATTCTGGCCACAGTGGTTGGAAATTTGACAGTTATCATCTCAATATCACATTTCAAGCAGCTGCACACGCCTACAAATTTCCTGATACTTTCAATGGCTACTGTAGACTTCCTGCTGGGATTCTTCATCATGCCTTGCAGTATGGTGCGCTCTGTTGAGCACTGCTGGTATTTTGGGGAGTTCTTCTGCAAGATCCACACGAGCATGGACATTATGCTGAGCACAGCTTCTATCTTCCATCTTTCCTTCATATCCATCGACCGTTACTATGCTGTGTGTGACCCTTTAAGATACAAAACAAAGATAAATACTTTTGTCATCGTGGTCATGGTGTTCACAAGCTGGATGATCCCTGCTGCTTTTGCTTTTGGGATGATCTTTCTAGACCTAAACTTGAGAGGGGCAGAAAAGATTTATAATCATGTCCATTGTGCAGGAGGATGCTTTGTCATTTTTAGTGAAACTTCAGGTATTGTGGCCTCCGTCGTGTCTTTTTACATCCCTGGATTTGTTATGCTGTACATCTATAGGAAAATATACTCTGTAGCCAAGAAGCAGGCAAGATCCATCGATGCAATTAGCAAAAAAAAGATGCAATTTGAAATGAAGCACCATATTTCATTCTGCAGAGAAAGAAAAGCTGCTAAGACATTAGGCATAATAATGGGGGTGTTTCTCATCTGCTGGACTCCATTCTTCTTCTTTACAGCTACCAACCCATTTATGAATTACGTGATACCTCCTGTTCTAATTGATGCTTTGGTTTGGTTCGGCTATTTAAATTCTACACTTAACCCAATTGTTTATGCATATTTTTACATGTGGTTTCGCAGGGCATTGAAGATTATTCTGTTTGGAAAAGTTTTTCAACAGGACTCTTCCAGGACTCATTTGTTTTCAGACTAACATGCTTTAAATGGTTGGATTCATGGCTTTGAACTTTTGCCTGGGGGCTGAACCCCCAGATGTAAGAGCTGTGAAGGAAGGAAACATCTATTTGTTTGCCTATTTACCAAATGTAGTTCAAGCAGATAAGCAACCATTGTGCTTTACATATTCTTTCATTCCAGATTGGGTTTTGTATGTGGTGGTTTGATTATATCTATTTATTTGCAATGCACAGAAGAGTAAGACTTCCATTTAAAAAACTTACAGCAATTTATATCCCTGATCTTCATAATTAAAAAACTACTCTGACACAACAGGTTAATTTCTTGAACAAGGTTGTTTATATTACAATACTTGTGTTCATTTGTGTTCTCCTCTAGAAAGAGCAGAAAAACCTATTCCTTTGAATTTCTTGGCATCTTTGACTAATAATCCAAACCTCTAAGTTTTCTCCTTCCCCTTCCATATGTGTGCAGAGCTCAAAACAGGCCAATAACCAGCCATATGTGCATATCCATGCAAGTGTGGGAAGGTGAGGCCGAGAAAAGTTGTGCTGCTCTTTCTGTTTCCATTTCAACTACTACTTGTCAGTTATGAGTTTGTCACTTAAAGGCTTTGCTGCTTGAGGAGATCAAAAGCATGCTTAACAAGATCAAAGACAAGAAAAAATATGAAGTGAAAAGCAATTGCAAAAAAGCTGCATTGCACCTGAGAATGCCGGAAAATTACGTCTATCTAATGAATGTTTAGATGTAAAACATTATTTGCTACTTTGCATCTTAGAGAACTTTTTTTTATTATCTTGGACATGTTGTTTTGTCTCATGGCAATGCTGTGACAGCTTTAGAGGAAAGCATACAGAGAATTGTGAAGAAATCCTGTGGTTGAACTCAGCTGTATTATGAAGGAACAGTACTGCGAGTGGGCAGGAAATGATTAGTATCTCAGAAGAGACCATGGAAAAAAATTGATGACTCTGTACTGAAGTAAGAGCTATACTCAGCAGTATGTCCTCCATTCATGTTGCTTGTAAAAGTGCATCATATGTGTATCTTATCTTTGTTTTCTCTACTTTGTAGAGCACTGAAGCACTCTATGCTGAAAAGCTTAAAAGTTGAATGATGATACATTTCAGCAGGGCAAAGTATCAGGATCTGAAATTGTCTCTTTTACTGTTTCATTGCCATCTTGTAAAGTTTGCACTCCTAAAAATGACATGAAAAGGAACAATGAAACATACACATCAGCACTTCTGCTGTGGATCCTTGCTAATGACAATATGACTACTTTAATATTTAATCTCACAAAAATAAAGCAAGATAAAATTTTAAAAAATCTTTCTGATACATAACGGGTAATTCTTTTCTTCCTTCATCTCCAGTGAGTCTGGCCCCGATGTAATTAATATTCTCAGGCTCAGTGTTGCTTTCGGAAATAAAATGAGTGATCACTTAGACACTTAGATCTCACTTGAAGTAACAATTTCAGAAGTGCTGCCAGGTGATACCTCCTTTTGTCTGGTCATATTTTAGACTGAAGGAAAGATAGATCCTCTATGAAAAATGGTGCCCATCTAAGGCATTTTAAAGTACATTTAGTAAGGTCTGCACATATTAACATAGTCCCTTCAGGAAGTCAATGAAGTTGTTTCTTTTCCTTCATTCCTTATATCTCTGCCTATCTCCCTGAAAATCTGGAAACATTACTGTGTTTCCAGACAATTCCAGCTCTACCAGAGTTTACAGTTGGTAATCTTCTTTTCACAACTTGTTCTGACATCACTCAGGCATTGTTTTCTGGTTGCAGGAGGAGTTTGTAAATGAGTAGGATTCCAACCTACTTGCAGGACAGACTGTAGTTCAAATAGAACATGTCCCTGCAGACAGTGCCTAGACCCTACCGCAAAGCTAATTCTTACAAACCCATAGAAACCAGAGCCACACTCCTGAAGTGAGAAAAATTGACAATAAAGACATTCTAATAGGTAAAACAAAAGCCATGCATGCAAGTAAAGCAAATCAAAGAATTCATCACTACTTCCCATCTGCAAAGCAGATCTTCAGCCATTTCGTGGAAAGCAGGGCTCCATGATGTGTAATGGTTTCTTGGGAAAACAAACACTGTAACTCTCTCAACATCTCAGTTCCTCCTTCTTCCCCCAAGGTTTTTATTGCTGAGCACAACATCATATGGTGTGGAGTATCTCTCTAGTCAGCTGGGGTCAGATATCCCCACCCAAACTCTTGTGCACCACCAGGCTACTCAAAGAGAAGGCCTTAATACTGTGTAAGCACTGCTCAGTCTTAGCCTAAATGGGGGTGGTGTGTGTATTATCAACATTGTTTTCATCACAAATCCAAAACATAACACCACACAAACTACTATAAAGAAAATCAACCTTATCCAAGCCAAAACCAGTAGAGAGGGCATCCAAACATGGTGGCTGCACAAGATCACCATAATCTATTTCGTGTAAATAGAAATAGTAAAAGAAATTTTCAGTGTACAGATCAACAACTCTGGGAAAACCAGTCTAGCCAAGGTGTCACCAGTATTTATTCTCTGCAGAATTAAGAAGGACACACAGGTTGCTGGTGACCTTTACCTACACCCAGAAGTCCATCCTCCTTGTTCTTAATAAACTAAAATATAAGCCAGGTTTGTGCATGGCCTAACTCAGAAAGTTTCAGAAATAACTTTTTCCTCTGGTGTACTATTACCTAAAGGTGGCACTTTCCCAAGGCACTTTCCTTGCCTCTATTTACAGAGAGCCTTCTGGCACAGCAATTGTAATGAAGTCCCAGGTTACTTTCTCTCATTAGCTCTAATCACAGACAGCGCAAAGCTATTTCTCAGTGTGAGGGTGATGTGCAAATGAGATGTGTTAATGAGGCCACGGGGACTCTATTTGAACGCAAGACGTGGAAAAATTAGGAAAGCATAAGAAAAGCGCCTCATACTGTTGTCCAATCAGATTATGAGTTAGGTCTGGTGGAGCAGAATATACCTTACTGCAAGCTCAAAGTATCATAATGCAAATGAAGTGCAAAGGGTATTGTCAAATTCCTTATCAACACATTTAATTAGTGACCTTGTTAAACACTTCCCAGATGGCTACCTTTTGCAAAGCAAATTATTCCCCTGTGGGTGATTTCAGATGTTTTAACTTCCCCAAAAATTTGTGCAAAGCAATTACTCCAGCATGATGAAAGGCTCTGTTTCACCAGTAGACTTGTGTCTGTTCCTTTTGTCACCAGTGAGGACCATTTGCAATGTCACCTTTCTTCCCATGCTTTGTACAAAACTGACAGCAAGTTTGAGAGTCCTGAACTGCTGCCTGTATCCTGCCTTAGGGCCTCATGTTTCGGTGTAGCACCTCATGCGTGGTGGTGCCACCTGTGTCCAAATCTCATGGTCTCTCAGATACCAGGGGCAGGAAGATGAGGAAGAGGAAGAGCACCAACTGTTGAAGCAGGACCCTTCTGGAAACCTCACAAAGGAAAGCGTCACTCCAAAATGGATTTTTTTATCTTAGATAAAAAAATTCATTAGTGTAGTGTTCAAACAGAAAAACTGAGCTGTCAAAATGGGTAAATATTGCAAAGTGTATGGCTTTTCTTTAATCATTAACTCATCTAGGCAGTGCACACTGTGCACTCTCTGTCCTCTACAATGCATTAATATCTATTCAACAAGGGAGAAAATATTGGATGCAGTCAAACATAAGACACAGTGTTCCACAAAGTTCTTCTCCTTCTGCAGATTTTCTAGTCATCTTCATTATCTACAATGCTACTTCCACACACTGCACTTAAAGACTTAATTCAGAAAAAGACTGTGTCTACTTGTAAGCAGTTTTTGACTAATCTCTTTTCATTAGACGTAGACTAAAGTTTATTAACTCCCATGATGAAGTGACTGGCCTGGTAGACAAAGGAAGAGCAGTTGTTATTATCTACCTAATCTTCAGGAAGGCTTTCAACACTTTCTCTTGTAAGATTTTCACAAAGGACCTAATGACGTATGGGCTGGATTAGAGGACAGTGAAGTGGATTGAAAACTGGCCAGGGCCAGAGGGTGCTGATCATTGGCATGAAGTCTGATTGAAGGCCAGCAACTAGTGATGTACCCTAAGGGTTAATGCTAGGTCCAATTGATGCCTTAGGTTCTAGCTTTTATATTTTTAAATCCTGTACTGCCTAGTGTGTAACTCTGAAGTTTCTTGCAGCCTGTTAGCTGCTGCTCTCTTATGCCAGACAGACATAACAAAGCCTCTCTGAGCTTGTTGTTCAAGGACCCTTAGGCTGTCCTAGGCCCAAAAGGTGTAAACTGGGACCTCTAGAGAGGTGGAGAAATTGAAGAAATTACATCATTAGCTAAATTTTAATTGGTGAATTTATGTTGATATCCAAATGAACCAAGCCTATAAAAGCATGAAGAACTCGTGACTCGTCGTCCAGCTTGGGGTCCGATTTGTATGTAGCCTTTGGCTCCCCAGATCTTTGACGGCCTTTCAAATAAATATCCACCTTTATTCCCTTACTCCTGTCTAGTCTCTGTTTCTAGGTAGCCCATCAAGGCATCACAGTCCTGTTCGACATCTTCATTAATGATCTGGATGATGGGGCAGAACATACCCTTTCAACCTCAACAATTCTGTGATTCTGTGATTCTATGAAATTCAATTCCCATAATATTTACTGAGTCTTGCTTAATGTTACATGGTCTTGCATAACCAGGTACATTTAATTTCCTACTTTGTAGATTTTTTAATAAGATCTTTTCACCTTCATGCTGCTGCTTTAAATCCAAATAGCTGCACGGGTAATTGAAAATGTTTCTATGAAATGATTATGCAACAGCCTTTGTAAAACAAATTAATTTCTTAAGAGACTGGATCCACAAGTAACTTAGACAATGGGAACTCCACAGCCTGCTCCTAGATGTCTCGACTTCTTATTTCCCATAGGTAAAGGAAAAGTCAATTTCCTTAAACACTGGGTGCTCATAACATACAGACTAAAAGCTATCTGTCAGTTAGAGAGGGATCACTGAAAATAGAATGCATCCCATACCCTTTGGACTTCCTCAGTTACCAACAGGAGAAAACAAATCTTTGAGAAAACTTGAGCTTGTCTTTTGCTATTATTATTTTACTGAAGGTAGCCCAGAGGAATAAAAGCAGTTAGTAAAAAATAATCAAATAGTTCTCTTCAATCAGTATTTAAGCCCAACATGGAAATAATGAGGCAGAACATGACTTGTGTCTATCTTAAGTCACCAAAAGAGCTCCCCTATACATGAGGGTAAAGGAATTAATACAACAAACAAAAATAATGGTGTTGGGAATATAGACACTTGGCTTTCTTTATCTCCTTTTGGCATAAACCCCTAAATTTCATACATATGTTTAGTTCAAAATCTACTGGGAATTAAATGTAATGTCATAAAAGAAAAATAAATCCCCATCTTTCTTTAATCTGAGACAGGTTACGGAGGGGATCTGCCTGTTACCCACATTGTAATTTTGCAGAACAATAGCAAAACAGAAAAATATTTACCTAAAGAATTTATTTATGGTATTATTAAGAGATGCAGGGAGGATTAACCTATAAAACTGGCTGCCCATATCTGGTTTTAATCTTTTGATGCACAAGTTCTGTATTTTCTTCCTTCCAGGGTGATACCTATTGGAAAAAAAGATCAGTGGTCTGAGCTGCTTCTCATGTTCATTTTAAGTGGTTAAACTGCTGTGGAGAAGAGTATTTCTTTCTCCTACTGTTTCTAAATTTGCTCTTTGTCCAAAACAAGTTAACAGGAAAAGAGGTGGAAGAAATGGGTCCAGTTCTCCCCAGAAAAATGAAAGGAATTTTTTGCCTCTTGAAACTCTTCACTAGCATATTCATTTATAATTACTGCAGCTGGACCACAGTCTATTACAGGAGATAAACCTCAGCCTGTTTGCACACCCTTTTAGTCAGTGGGATTATGATAGAAAACAAGTGTATATGTAGGGACAGAAAAGAATATTGCTTATCATACCAATTTTACAACTGATTTCCATCAGACGTGCTCATTGCCGGTACTTTGTGATTCACAGCAGGTAAGTTTAGCAACATAAATAATTTGGTAAGTGGGTGTTTGGCAACTGATTTTTGACCCTTAAGATGAGCATCTGGGTGAGTAGCTCATTAACTGAAATCTCAAGAAAGGTGAGGTATACCACCTTGCATAACATTTCTCCTACGGAAAAAAAAATCAATATTTTAAGAGACACATAAATCCTATGTAGTATTTACAGACTGAAGTGACTTGAGGGGTTTCTTTTTCTACGCACATTTTTCTTCTATCCCTTTAAATTTACTAATATTACAATGTATATGAAATACAAGAACCATATTTTACAAAATGCTCACAAATTAAAATGTACATTATCATGTCACTTAGTTAATTTAAGAGGTAGTTAAGTTGAAAACTTAACTCTTTCAAATTTCAACTGCTTTGTTTTAAGTATTATTTGCAATTAATTTTATAATAGCTTCCAGTTACTAAATTTCAGGTACCATTTCAGAAGAATAATTGGTTGTAGTTGGTTCCTATTTAAGCCAAGAGAAAATTTTCCTCTAAATTACTGCATTTCATTTAGTAATAAAGTTCATGCTCTTGACTTACTTAATCTTGTATTTTCATGTTAGGATTTGGAATATTTTGGAAACTTGTGAAAATTAAGTCTGCTGATGGAACTACACTTCCAAAAGAAAAGTCTAATAAAGGAATTAGGATTTCTCCAAATATCTCAAAGCATTTGACTGATTGCTCTGAGTTTGGAAACAGATCCTGGCCTGAGAACTTTAGGTCAGCGGGAGTATAGGGGGTAATGTATCTATTCATAACAGTAGTCTTAATTTTCACCATCTTTGGGAATCTGGCCATAATCATTTCTGTCTCCTATTTCAAGCAGCTTCAATCTCCAACCAATTTCCTCATCTTATCCATGGCTGTCACAGATTTTCTGCTGGGCTTTGCCATTATGCCCTACAGCATGGTGAGGTCTGTAGAGAACCGCTGGGTTTTTGGGATTATATTCTGCAAGGTTCATTATAGTTTTGACCTGATGCTCAGTTTAGCTTCCATTTTGCATCTTTGTTCCATTGCCATGGATCAGTTTTACGCAATCTGCCACCCTCTGCATTACTCCAGCACCATGACTGCCGTGGCCGTAAAACAAATTGCAGCCGTGTGCTGGTCAGTGCCTGCTGCTTTTGCTTTCGGTGTGGTTTTCTCAGAAGCTTATGCTTCTGGAATTGAGGGCTATGAAATTCTGATTAAATGCTCAGGCTTGTGCCCGATTATGTTCAACAAACTGTGGGGGGCTTTTTTGTTTACAGTTGGTTTATTTGCTCCTGCTTGCATTATGATAGGGATTTATGTTAAAATTTTTATGGTCTCCCAAAGGCACACATCGGAGTTGAGTCTGGCACACAGGCTCTCAAAAAATAATAAGAAACATGAGCTTTCTAAGAATAAAAACAGGAAAGCTGCTAAGACTTTGAGTATTGCTCTCTGCAGCAGAGATGGTGTTGCAGCCAGCTGTGCCAGGTATTGTTTGCAAGCAGCTCAACCTGGCTTCTTTAGAGAAATTTACATGCCATTGGATTTGTCTTTGTGTTAAAACTGCTCCATGATGGGTTTTTATTGACAGTTAACAAATTATATATGGTCCCTGATATCCTTCCAGCAGTGAGACCATGAGCCAAATGATGGATCACAAAAAATCATTATAACACTAGTCTCAGAGACAACTACAAGTCCTTTTTAAATGTCTTCACATTTGCTGCCAGCAGTATTTTCCTCTGTAAAACTATTTTGCAGAGTTTAAATCCATTCTGTTAGTTGCACAAGAATGTGCTACATTAATGTTAGGTGTCTAAGTCTCTAAATACACATTTAGGTATTTCTGAAAGCTCTTTTAAGTATTAAATATCTAGCTGGTGACACACTGCAACTGGAGACACTTAAGTAACGATTAAATTACTTCATTAACATACAGCATAAATCATTTAGAGTCAACCCAATACATTACATCTCCTACAATGACAACTTTTGTCTCAGACAGCACATCTTCAGGGAACAGTATTGACCTGTCTGTGAGGTTTCAATGTGTCATGTCCTTCTGTGTGTTCAATGTGTGCCCTTGGATGTTAAATGAGTATCTACTTAGCTAGTTTTGCTGAACAACTTGCAACCTGTCAGTAGGTCTTTGGTAGTTCTTCTGGCCAAGGGCTCTTGCAGATCTGTCAGATGCTGTAATTTGGCTCCTGAGTGACTCTGTGGCATGCCATGCCATGCTGTACTCCTTGCTGTTAAGCTTGATGCTAATGCTAAGCTTGCTGCTAAAAAATACTCCACTGCTTGGCACAAAACCTAGCACACAAGAATAAAAGGGATTTTTTTTCTGGACCACACCTGCTGGTACACAGGAGAACCTAAGTGTTTGTGTTGGTTTTTTTGTTTTGTGTTGGGGTTTTTTGTTGGGAGGGTTGGGGTTTTTTTCCTGAAACACATACTCATACAGTAATCTACTTTTCTGCACTACACAGTGGACTGTTTTAGCATGAATTCTGGTCTATATCAAATCTAGATGGTGTTCTTATTCCTCAGGGAATCAGCCAGAAGGGTTAGGATGTCTTGATTCCAGCAAGAGCTGATGTTGCCCTCAGAGAAAGGGCAATTCTGGCTTCAGGAGGAAGTTCAAGCTTCCACATCCAGGCGAGATCTACAGTCTGAGAGCGCTTCCATGATCCTTTTCCTTCCTGGTACATCCCAGTTTGGACATGCAAAATAGCTAGATGTAGTTAAGAGCATCCCAACCAGGAAATCCACACTCAGCCTCCCTCTTGCAACACCTCAAACAGCAACATTCAGAGTTCTCTTCAAAGCCAATGATTTTTATTCAAAAAAGTGCTATATTTTTATTCTCAAATTATTTGCAGCTCAGGAAATCACAGGTATATCTGCAGTGCCTGCTTGTGGTCAGAATATTTACATTCAACTTTTTTCTTTTTTTTTTTTTTTGTCACAGCCTAAACATTGAGGAAGGATTTCCTACCCTCTTGTGGAATCCACAGGCAAAAGCAGCTTTAACAAAAAGGGTCAGCAACACCTTATAATAAGACAGGGGTAAAAAAAAAAAAAAATTATATCCTTGGGTTGCAAAAACACCATCTGAAAACTTGGAGAAATAGATTGGTTTACTTTTGCAAGCTCTGTGTTGATTTTTATTTTACACNGCAACACCTTATAATAAGACAGGGGTAAAAAAAAAAAAATTACATCCTTGGGTTGCAAAAACACCATCTGAAAACTTTGAGAAATAGATTGGTTTACTTTTGCAAGCTCTGTGTTGATTTTTATTTTACACCTTAATACTGCAGAGAACTTAACAAATATTTAGCATAAAGCTCCAAAATTAATTCTTCAAGATTTAAATTAAAAATTTTGATTTACAGGCATTAATTTTTCTACTCAAATCTAAAATATGCCAAAGAAGTCAGATAAGTTCAGGTACATTAGTGCTTAATAGCATCCATTTTTCAGTTACAATGTTTTTTAACAAAAAAAGCCTACAACATTTTAATCAGCTTTAGTGAAAACTAAGCAAATGGAAGTTCCAAGAATTTCCTGACAAAAAGGCAGATACAGCTATAACAGGAATATATTACAGTAATTTATTTATTCTTCTGTTTACACAACCTAATCAAATTATCTTCCTTCTGGATCAGTTGCGTGTCAGCTTTCATGGCTGCAGCAGCAACAGAGCATTGATGAAGCATTACAGGAAACACTGACATAAAAAGGGATATGCAGTTTCTCAAAAGACAGCCATGAATCTTTGTAGCTGTATGTAAACCAAGAACGTTCCAGTTTTCCCTGTAAGAAAAGAGGAATGTTTTCACTTTTATTTTTAATTACTCATTTCTACCAAAGTGAAGGGTGGAAAACAAAGAGGACTCCAAGCTGCTTTGGGTTTTATTTAATAAGAGGAAGGATCATTAAACACACACATAAAAGCAATCTGTTAGTGCTTTGGGGTGCAGACTAGACTAAGATGGAGAAGAAGAGAAAGAGAGCCTTTTGAAGCACGAGGTGAGATAAAAACAGACAAATAGGTTTTTTTACTCTGATTTAGCACAGCTTTCTCTTGCTCCATGCCAGCAAGCAGAGGCTGTCACTGCAGCAGGCTGTTCAGGTGACACCACCTGGGAGGGAGGCAGCTGACCTCAGCCACCAGCCCCCATCAGAACTGTCCCCCATCCTGCGCTTGGGATCCTACCCTCAGACACTTTAGTTTCAGAGCCTGTGCATGACTGAAGTGTACTGACACTGCAGGTACCCAATAACAGCAGAGCCAAGAGCCAGATTTTGTCCCCTCGTCCTTCAGATCAGATGTTGATTGACAGACCTGTCACAGCACATGTGACAATCATATTTGTCCCTAGACCTGATGTAACACTGTAATTATAAAAGCTCTTCTGAAGACATGAAGATATGTTTTAAATAAATCAGGAGAGGCAAGATTTAACTCAAAGAAGAGATTGTGTACTAAAGGACATATTTTTCCCAAGAAAACTTTCTCCAACGTATCTTTTTCTTCAATGTGTAAGTAATTGTTTTATCTGGTTTTCTTCCCTAGGACTGACTGTGTTGCAATACTTTGTTGAATACCTCAAGTTGCCAAATCATGACTTCATCCAGCCTCTGCATCTCACACCCAGTGCAGTATTGGTCTGACTTTGCTAAGATTTCAGGGACCAGAAATGCAAAGCGTGGGTTTAGCCCCTGTGCTATGTGTACATACAGGTGGGGAATCATCCTGTCCAAAATGGTGGGAGATACGTCTGTGAGTGCTTCCATCCATCGTTTCCAGAAATCCACTCTCCCACCAAGTTTCTGGTCTGCTGCATTGTCAAAACTGACATTTCCTCAGTGTGATGCTATGGCCCACAGCACAGCCAGCTCCATGAAATCAGCCTGGTACCTTGGGGCTCCCTCCCGCAAACCCTGCACGTCTTGTGATGCAGTTGTGTGTAGCACCTCACCTTCCTGTTGGATTTCTCTCTCTTGCCTGTAATTTTACCATCTTTCACCCTTTGTATTAGATCACCAAAATTGCCATCCCTATGAAAAAATTTTCTTAGGTAGACTGTCAATTTTATTCTTGTTCATCTTTAGCTTGGTTTTCTCAGGGTTAAACACTAACTGGTTTGTTTATATTTGGTTTGGCTTTTTTGCTGTTGTTGTTGGTTTGTTGGTTGGTTTTGTTGTTGTTCTTGACTGCCTTTCTCCAATAGCTGATATTTTTATTAACTTCTCAGTACCTAAGGACTTGTGCAATGCCACCTTCTGGATGGATTATTTCAGTTCTGCCTGCAGGTCTATAATTTATGCTTTATCATTTGATTAAAAAAAACTTTGAAAATAGTCATTGCAGTTGCAATACTCAGACTGCTATTTTCTGTGTATTCTACTGCCTTCCTACTGTATTCATTATAAATTAATTAGCAATTCCTGGAATTACTTTCAGAAAACTTTGCAAATATTTATATAGGTTCTTTTATCTTTTCAGTATTTGCATTTACTGTCACATACAATAACAGGTAACCTATGAGTGGACTTAGATACAACAAGATAATACAATAACCTAAGAAATGTCATGCTAGATTCTAGGAGATGACCCAGCACACTAAAACACGTACAGGATATATTATCCAGATTCTCTGCTGTGTGTACAGAGTCACAAGTTACATGGCCAAGACACTGAAGAACGATTGTATCCATGAGTCAGTGGAAACACTCATGCTTAAGTCACATGAGGTAGTTATTTAGATATCATTGCCTGAAAATTAGCACCCTAGTCACACCAGTCTTTCCAAACAAACAAGGGGATGAGAATGGACCCAAAACTTTTTCCAAGTGAACACACTCCATCATCTTTACCTACTCACAGGACTGCAGACATGGTGAACCAACCTCAGTCTGCTTTTATAAATGTAATTTTTCATCCTGTAGCTGAACAATATTTTCAATGTGGGTTGATTTACAGTATGATGGTCTACTTTCTGAAAAACTGCCTGCCTCTCCGTGTGCTGCACTGCACTGCTTATGCAAATAAGTTATCATTAGGAAGGTGGGTACATTCCCTCAGAGGAATTAAAGGTTAGATTTTCAAAACAGGAGTAAATGGAACATAAATAAAAACCCTATAATACTTGTCAAAGGTTGCTTGTGCAAAGCTTCAGCTCTGTCTTCCCAGTGGTTACTGCACTGTGCCACTTTCCCACAGAAAGGATGCCAAAGTGATGGCTGGGTGCTGCCATGCAGCTCCTCTAGTGTGTGAGTACAGAAGGAAGATGACCCTGTTTAGTGATGCAGGACATTCTGGTACACATGGTTTTTCTAATATTATGGGCTGATCTTTTTTTTTATCAGCCCATAATAATAGTGATAGTGATTTTTATTTCTCGTTGTGACAATTTAGCAGAAATCAATATCTCATTCAAGCAACGCGACCAGCAGTGCAACATGGTCCACCCAGAGAGGAAGAAGATATGTTTCTACAGAGTTTGAAAATGATGTTTATAGTCTGTGGAGCAGCCCTGGACTAGAAGATCACCTCTAATCTTGCAGACTCACCACTGGACAAGCAAGGAAGGAATTGCGGGCAATTATATTGGCCATTTCTGCTTCCTTTGGTGGAAATTGCAGAGAGTGAGTGATATCTTCATAGCCTGGGACCAGAGGTCCAGCTGCAAGTCAGGGCTGTGCAGGTGCCTGGAATCAGCAGAATATGGGTGATGGGGAGGTCTGCTTCAACCTGCCTTGCTCTCTCCTGCCCCTTGCCCAGGCCAGTTCAGCCACCTCTGCCATTTTTCTACCACTAAAACACTGCTCAGTGTAAAAATGCAGCTTTGCATGGGCCATATCCAGGTGGTTGGTTTTTGGTATTTGGTGCTTTCCACAGGCTGGACTACTTGGTGGCTTGTATTTATTTTGTTCTGCCAGTGCTGTGAAGCACACCACCTTGCCTTCCCCTCTCCCTTCCTTTTCTATCAGCTTAAAATATCCTAAGTTTCTCATTTTTCTTCTGAAATGTGAATTAACAAGTCCTATTAACACCTTGCTTGTTTTGGTTAGATTATTCCCAGCTGACTTGTGTTTTGCTCACTGCCAACAACAGCAAAGGGAATTGGGAACTCTGGAGAAGGGCTGTATTGGTTGTACCTGCAGAACTCTTGTGCAGTTTTGGGATTACTTTTAACACCTCTAATTAATTAATTCTTCTGCAGTGAACTATTGAACCAAAGGCTGTCACATTCAACTATTCAGTTTTTTTCTATGTGTATTTTGGCATTTTCTGTCAATATTTTGCAATTCCTCTACTTCACCACTAACCCCTAAAACTGCACTTTGGGGTCACAATCAGAAAAAAGTTTGGACAGAAAAAAATTATGAAATAGAATGTTTTGAATATGATGAACTATTGGGATTTTTCACTTTATTATGGGATTAATATCTGCAAATTTGTCATAAATGAAAAAAGAGACAAGGGATAACAAGATCAATAAATTGAAAGAAAGAATATTTCTTTTGTATTAAGACAATCCTAGAGTGAAGTACATATACGAGTTGTTAATTTCAAAGATAAGAGACAAAATATCTGAATATAGTCTTTTTATTTGCTTTCTGAACTAAATTATTCTGTTTTCAATCCTTCTCTAATTCCTCAGCTGACTAATTTGGACAAAGATGCTACAGATGGGGAAGGCAGTGATTTCTTTTCTCTCCATATTCATCTTTAACATGGTTTAAGTTGCCACAGTTCATTTCCTGAGGTGCTGCTTCTAAAGCTGATCATATAGCTGTGTCCTACATGAGTACTTGAACAGATGGAACACAGACCAACGTAACTAAAAGCAGGAAAACATAAAAGCAAAAGTTACATAAAAATAGGATGCAGCAGGTGGAGGAATTTGTTGCGAGTACTTTAGACTAGAATTCACCAGTTACAAAGCTTAAGGTTAAATCGTGCCGTTTGTGCAAGAAATACGAAGAGAAATTACACATCACACCTTATGGAGACCCCCTGTCTCGGAGGTCGGGTGGACTACACCTAGCAGGACTTTAAATGGAACTGAGAGAGTATTTACTCTACAAACATTTCCACCACTCTGCATTAATGATAAAACACTCAACCAACTTCTTCAGAGGTGGTCACTGCTCACTACTTAGGGAGAGAAAAAGCCAGCACTATGGGCAATAGGGCTGTAACACATGTGACGGAAATTTTGAGATATAAGTGTTCTAGCTCCGTGTAGGTCATTTTAGCAAGCCCATAGCCTTCTCAAAATATTATATTCTATCTGAAGATCCCAAATCGGCTCTTTTGGTATCTGTGAGGAAAACAATTCACAGCAAAGGGGCAGAGATGATGGCCCTTTTAGAAAATCAATAATCCCCTGAAATTGTCTTGTTCTATTTTAAGGAACTCGGATTCAGAAGTTACTTAGAGGTATTTAGATCTTAGAGGTTATGTGCAGCAGTTTCAATAAAAAAAGGCATTGGCTATGCATGACTTCACTGCAGATTGAACCATATCAGATAGCACACATCCTATTTTTTTGGGTTTTCCTATGGATTGCTGGGCTGCATAGCACATTCAACAAAAGTTCAGTTTGAGAGTATACCCAGCAATTTCGTCTGAAGAAGGAAGGGTAAAGAGAAGGAACAGTATGATGGGCATTTTTAAATTTTGTGATAGCATTCTTAACTTTGTAAGTTGATATGTGTTAAAAAGCTCCTCTTATTCCAAAGTAGAAAGATGTAAATTGTCATTATTTGAGCCTTCTCTTAATCATGAACTGGTCTCTTTTTCCATGACCAGATGAGAAGAGAGGGGGAAAAATATAAACACTGTAAGAAAAAATAGCTATAGGAAGCATGCAGCTGACAGCAAGAGACCAGCAGATGCCTGACAGACTGTTGAACAGTGGTCAGTTTTTCACTACATGCAGCAGGCAATTGAATCAGGCCCTACATGTGTAAGAATTAGACAAAGAATGGCACAGTAGATATTCTGTAGGACATCATTGCAATACAGTGATTGTTGTAGCTGCTACCTGTTTTAATATATGCAATAAGATAAATGGTAAAACTCTTTCCCCTCTGTTTTACCTTATCATTTTTTTTTTCAATGGCAAAAACAGTTTCCTTTCCTAGTACAAATTAGCTACAGCTTTGAGATGATGTAATCTGTTCTGACATCTGTTTATTTCAAATCCTTTTTGGTTTTGTCCGTAAGGTTGACAATAATCAGAGAAAAATATTGGTATTCAAAATATTTGAAACTAAAGAAAATATCTGGAGGAAGGAGACAAGAAACAGGGCTTACATGATATTTTGGGGGGATCTCTTGAATAAAGAGTGATCATAAAATTCTGGTGGTTTTAAACTGTGACATATAGGAAGCCTTGTGCTTGGAGTTGGAGTGTAATTCAATCTTACTTCATTTTCCCAGTGTCTCATGTCCCCCCCAGTTTGCTAGATTAACATTCATTGTTTCTTGGAACAGAAGCCAAAGCTGCTTCTACTGTTCCTCTGCCTATTCATGCTGTAGCAGAAGGCAAAAACCTGTCCCCTACTGCTTGTAGTTGCAGATTTTCTATAATAAGGTTACCAAACCCACAGGATCAGGCTAAAGAGTGAAGGGTAGAATAGGATTCTTATAAAAGTTCTGGTGCCAAATTATCAGAGAAAGACATAGGAAAGCTGTGGTATACACTGGAAGACCTAGACTGTGGGATGAGTTTTGAGATTAAGACTCTTAGATTTATAGGTAGGTGTTCATAATTCTGGTAAGTGTCAAAGTCCTGATTACAGCTACAGTTGGAATGGCTGTTTAAGTTCAGGCTGTAGTGGTCAGTGGCTATTCAGAAGATACAAATCATTTGCCAAATGCCATCTAAGGTGTCATTGGGAACCTGAGATGCCTACACAGGGCTTCACATCCTGCACCAGTGAAGCAGTAGCTGAGAACCCGGTGGGAGACATCTGGACATCTAAAATGGCACTAGATGCTTATCTGTGGGGCATCAGGCTTAATTGAGGCACTAACAGAAGTTTTGACATTTGGCTGTGTAGAAATCTGCAAGCCTCAGACTGAGTCATGTCCTAGAGGCAACTTGACAACATCGTACGTTGACACCTTTTACTCTGAACTCACTGCAGCCACGGCTGTAGAGAAAGGGAACGTCCGCCAAGCTGCTAGTTGGTTTTTGAGATATCTTCTACCAGTCCTCAACAGATTACAGAGGATTACATTATGCCTCTGTAATGGGTAATGCATTCAATTAGCCACTTTTTTTTTTGAGTCCTATTGCATAACCTGTCTTTAAAGGTTTCTTCTGTGGAAGTGGATGAGCTTAAGTCCCTTGGTGGGTGACCACCATCTGTGCTGCCATAAGGACTGTGCCATAACATCTTGCGATTGTTTCTAGATCTCCTTTTTGGCTAAACTGCAGGCTGGAATGATGAAGAAAGGGAAAAGCAGAACCTGGAGTACTGACGTGTACAATAGCAATGGCAGAGCAGTCAAGTGAGAAGGAAATGCTGCTAAAATTCTGGGAGTAGCCAAGATCACTTTCAGGATTTTTTGACACCATATTTTGGAAATATCATTAAACAACCTTTTCCTCATCTTTATAACTCTGCCCTGTGTCCTCTTACCTTTGATGTCTGTTTGGTTTACCTAGCCAAAATCTGTCAGGATTCCTTTGTGTGAGTTTCTTCTTTTATTTTGCATGGTTCCAGCAAGCAATTAAGTTAATTATGAATTGAAAATGAAGATGAAGATGAAGATGATGATGAGCTGTAAAATAATGAATATTGCTTGCTAAACAATGACCTCATTTTCCAAATGAAGACCTATATCGGATTCTATCAGAGCTAGTTGGTGAACTTACAGTCCATAGATTCTTTTATTTTTATTATTTTTTCTTCTGTAGGTTTGTATTTCTATATCTGAACAAAGTAATTTCAAAGTTGTTTCATTTTATGCCTTTTATAAATGTTTATTATTTCAAAATGATCTGTCTGAAGTTAGAGAAATTACGTATTTTCAGGTACTACTTAATTAAACATTGGGCTTTGAAATAATAATGTCAGCTCATTTCACTACTGCAGATGAAAGTGTAATATGTCTTTGAAAATTAAACTGAAAGGCAAAGAAAGATTTGAAAGTAAGTTGCTAGTGAAATTTTTCCTTTTTTTTAGGAAACATCAATATTGGGAGTAGAATTCTCTGTTTATTTAAAACATATGCTACTTTGCTAATTACTGTTGCTGGAGAGCAAGTACCAGTCTAAATAACATGCAAATGGTCAATGCTTTTCTTTTTTCTTTTTAAATAAATAGGTTTTACAGGTCATTCTGCAGTATAATTAACCCATAAATTTGTTCAAGCTGGACAGTATCATCCATCATAATTATGTACAGCACTGGGTATAATAGGAACCTAATCTCATTTCAGGTTCTGGAGTGGATATTTTTATTAAATTAGCAAACAGAGATGGCAACGATAATAACAGAAATTTTTGCTGATGGTGGAATGCATCCGTAATAACTGTCTGGGAAGCTCTGCCAGACACTTTGCCAAACACCGGCAACGTTACTCTTCCTATGTAAAGCTAGAGGTGCTCAAGTGAGATGTGGTAGCAGAGAATGAAATTGGCCCATACGGTAAATTACGCACCACATATGTACTGCTCATGCCTTGGAAAGAGGATGCTCATCAGGAATATGAGGCCAGCCTTGGGCTGCTCCCCTTCATTTCATCATACATTGTGCAGGCCCAGGGAGCTGCATGGAAATGAGTGCCTCATTTCTGCGTCACTGGTGGCCCTGGAGCTTGTGCCACCCACGCTGCTGGGCCTGTGTGTCTGCTGGTTAGGGGCCAGGGCAGGAGCAGCAGGTGGGAGGCAGAAATACAGTCAGGAAGGTGGGGCAGATTTGGATACTGGGCTAGGAGGAAGGTGTGTTTTTTCAAAATCACACCATGCTGGTCTGGCTTAACTTCCATCTCTTTCAGACGTTATTCACCACACTGGGCATGGATCCTCAAACAGGATGTGGTTGAAGTGACATCCCTTTCATTTCAGTTTTACACACGTGACAAGAATATAAATGACAAATACTCTGACCTTCAGTCAGTAAATATCCAGAGCATCCTCCTTGGTATGCCCTGACTGTGCATAGCAGGGGCTCAACATTTCCCCTTTTCTTTGCCCAGAGCTTTCCCCATTTAATTCAGTCATTTGAAATCTGATCATGCTCCACAAGAGACAGGAAAGGCAGGCGAATGATGATTCTGAACTCAATCCCCAGGTAATGCTGGTGTGAGAGGTCTAGAGAGGAGCCAATGAAATGCATTTAGAGACACAAATGCATAGCACCTCTGATGAGAACACTTAGAGATGGCTTCTTTACAACTTCTGTCCATGCACCATTGCTAGTAGAGGAAACTGAAGGAATCTTGCTGTTTTATTTAAAAGGGTGAAACAGGGCATGTTCTCCCAGTCCACAGCTTTTCTATAGGAGTTAACAAAAATATTCTGAGGGCATTCTTAGCAGTTCTGATCAATAAATATGCTCAACAGTCTAGTAACTGTACCTTCATAATTATTTTATGATTCTATTAAAAAGGCTTTGTAAGTATTTTTATAGTACAGACACTTCAATGAAAAGCTTATTTTATAATCCATTTTTCCCTCTCAGGCTGTAAATAATTTTTCAACTGGTTACTTTAAATAATCATATCACAAAAACTTTTAGATATTTAACAATAAAAGGTGCATGGTTATGATAAGTGAGCTAACAGCACGTGAGGACCAGGACTTTCTTCATAAAGCACACAGCTTCACTAGGAAAGCATTTGGATACCTTGTTTCCATAGAATGAGAATGAGTATTCATCAGTGATGTCTGGGTCTTACCTCTAAGCCTAAAAAAAAGTACCCAAGTGGTGATCTGCAGGAAAAGTATTCTCACTTATGAAGGGTCACTTTTTAAATGAGAAATACATTTTTGAAATCATATAGTAAAAGATGGACTTTTTTCTGGAGGAAAACTGACCGATCTCAGCTGAAGTTTTATAAAGCAGGAGTGACTGGGTCAACCAATGGAGTTTATATGACAGAGATAATAATCAAGGCAGAGTCTTAATTTGGAAGGGGTTTGCATTATACTCTCATTAGCGCACCACCTAGTGGGATCGTGGGGGAAACACCTGCACATGTAGCAATGCTAAAATCATGACTAATACCTTATTAAAAAAAGATTGACTATGTATACAGCAGGAAAAAGGCGTATCAGAATGGTTTTTTTCCTTAGTAACTTTAATTCATGAAAGTGAGAAAATGACATTTCCAACCGTCAATTAACATAAGAACTTTAGGTAGGCATACAAGTCTCAGAGTTTATGTTGTCTCTCCTTTTGTTTTCTCCTTGAGACCCAGCAAGAACCACCCATGTAAAGTAAAGGGTAGTCTTGCCTATTTCAGGCCTTTAACTTTGCTCCATTGTGTTTGCAGTTTATCAGACTTCTCTATTATCACTGGGTTAGGATGCCTAGTAAGTTTTCCACTGTTTTAGCTATTTCTAAATCTTAGCAACGACCAAGATATATGATGAAGCAGAATGAGAGTTGCACTTCCCAATTTCTGCAGCTCTTCCTCAGGAGAGGCTGGGCTGTGTGGAGGAGGTGGCATTCCCAGCAATCGGGTGCTGCGGGCTGTTTGCTCTGTGGTATTTAATGCGCACGGGGGTAGTCTGCAGATGAAGCAGCTCAGCCCGGGGGCTCTGGCGAGCATTAGGCCCTGTCATTGTCTCTTTGAAGAAGTAGGGAGGAAGCAGAAATTACCCAAATGCCGTGTAGGCAGCCTGGAGGCTCACCTGTCTTCTCAGGTAGCTGGGTCAGGATGAGCCCTGCTGCCGTGGCTACCCCATCCTCCTTGTCCTCCCGAGCCCGATACCGGCAGCCGTGTGAATGCATCCTTCATTTCTCGTGCTCCTGGCATCGCTTGCCCTCTCTCCCAGCTGTATATTGTGTATCTCTGCATTTAAAAGCACCTCTGAAGAGATCTACAATTTCCCACCCACTTTCTTTGAATTGTCCATTCCCATTCAGAGAAGAAATGACCCAAGCTGAAGGCAAGGCTGGCAAAGCAGGCTATTAACCTAGCAACGTCGTATTTTTTATCCTTGTCTATGTTTTCCCGTTGCTTCCTGATGCAACAGCATCTTTTCCCTAAATTACACTCTCCCCACCCTTCACCCCCCACTTTTTCCATCCGCACAGGGCTGCGGCTGCCGGGGTAGCCCCGTTCCCCTCGGGAGCCCCCGGGGCCCGTCAGCACCGCGGTCCCCCCGCAGGCCCGTGCGGAGCCGCCCGTCAGAGACCGCCCGGTTCCGCTCTCGGAGCCGCCCGGGCGGGGCCGCGCTTCCCCC
>VZTE01005425.1:779-38905 GCA_013397775.1 Eulacestoma nigropectus | reverse complement strand
CCCGCCCCTCCACGCCCTGCACCGCCACCGCCCCCGCCGCGCCCCTGGGAGTGGGTTCGCCGGGGCCGGGTAAGAGCCGCGGGAGCTGCCCTGGGGTGTTGGGGGTGCTGCCTGCCGCAGGCAGGGGTGACCAGGGCGGTGTCCGGTCAGCCGGGAAGGGGCTGCTAGGCGCGGGAAGCCTGTCAGAGGGCGGCGGGAAGGGCCTCGCTGGGGCTGGGGCCGGGGCCGCCCCCCCATGCCCGGCCGTGGGGCGAGCAGGGCGGCTGCGGGCGAGGCGGGGGTGGCGGGGCCGAGGCCGCGAGGGGAGCGCGGTGTTGGAGCGCGGTCTGTCGTGTCAGCACCAGCCCCTTTCCCCGCACCCTTCCCTGTGACACCCCCGGTACCAGGGCTTTGGGCTTGGCGATGCTCTCGGGGGAGAGTCGGGGCCTACAGCGGGTGTTTTACAGCAGCTGGTGTGGAACTGTAGGGTAGGACGGGCACCCCCGCCTTGTGGAAATGCTCCCCTCGCTGTTCCACGTCCGAGGTGAGTGTGTCAGCGGGAGGAGGGGACATTGTAAAAGTGGCCGATGTAAATATCGAGCCCGGGCCTGGCGCGCCGGCCCCCCGCCCGACGTTATCGCTGTTTCCCGGTGAATCACTCGCCGCTGCATCAGGAATGGGCGCTTCTTCAAACTCAGCAATTTAGTGGAAGGTTTCAGTGCAGGGCACTACATCTTAATTGAAGAAGCCCAGTGATAGAATCCCAGGATACTTTGTCAGAAGCAATATGCCCCTGTGCCGGCCACAAGCCCTTCAAAGGCTCCTGTGCCAGCAGGTAGAGTGGAGCCCTCCTGACGGGTCATTATCCAGGCTTTGCCGGAAGTGCAGCCCTTCTGCTTGGAACTTGAGGATTGTGCAATTGCTCTTAATAGAAAAGGCGGAAAGGGGGACCAAAAAAAGAGTTAAAATATGTCAAAATTAGAAGAAAGTGGTGCTAAATGGTGGCATTGTTATAAACTTTGTCTGTGTTTGCTTCATGAAGACGTCTTTTGTAGTCTTATGGAAGAATATGAGGTAGCACTCTTCTTGGTGGCTTACACTGAAGGGAAACTTTTGGGAGAGAAGAAGAGAGACCGTGAGTGTGGTCATTAGCACCCCGATAGGCCTTAGAGAGACTTGGCATCCATTGCAACCAGGTTTTGTGCAAAGGTAACTTCTCACTCTGTGCGCTTGATCTGAGCACTTGGTTCAATGTGAACAAGCTACCATGAGGGAGAATTGGGTGAGAACATCTAGCATGCCAGATATGTTGGGCTTCTCATCCATCTTCTTTTTCCCACGAGATATTGTTTGCCTACCAGCAGCACAAGAAACTGGGCACTTTGAAATGGTCGTCTCAGGTCCATTTTCAGACTTCCCATTCCCTCTCTTCCCCAGTAGTTACAGTCCCCAGTGTTCATTTTCCTATTCCTGCTTCATCGTGAGGCCTTTAAATGCTTTGTGTGCTCCTAGGGAACATAATTCTCTTACTTAAGGCATTTTGCCAAGCACTGATATGTTCTCTTAGGCTTGTGAAAGCTATGCACTTCCTTCACCTAGTTCATCATAAATATCAGTGTGGATGAATCAGACAATTACAAGCATGTTAATTTTTATCCATATATGCTAAGCGTTGGTGATGCATTAGGCCTAATAGAATTTCAGGCTTCTGCAATTCGGTTTTTCATGCTGAGCAGTTAAAATGTCTCTGCTTTAAATTGCATCTTTGTTCAACAAAATAATTTTTAGGAAAAAATTACTAAAACGCTGACCAGTGTCACAATCTAATAATTATTTCAAAAAACCCCAAATGTAGAGCTGTTAGATGATGCAAGCTTGGTTTTGGTAGGTTTCAGCATCAGTAATGTGACAGGGCAGAGGGAATTGTGCAGAATGGGTAGGAAGTTACCCTTTGACAGCTCTTATGTTAGTGTTGATGCAGTTTTAAATAAACTTTGCTTGCTTTATCCTACCCTTTATGGATTTAAGTTTGACTTCTACCTGAAACTAGAGGATAAAAAAAAAAAAGGAGACTTTTCCGTTAAGAAAGCAAGAAGAATTTAATTTTACTGCTACTGTGTTTGCATATTTGTTATGCTCCACAGTCAGTTTTGTATTATGGGGGCCTACAGCCTGCCTGTGGACCAGGATTTCAGCACATTCGGAGCTGTAAAAGCACAAAGCGGTAAATGTAATGTCAGTCTCTAAATATTTTAGCTCAAGTATAAAGGAAAAAAAGACTTAAGTCCAGGAAGAAACTTAAACCTCCCTCATCCCCTAACAAAAATAATGACAGATTTAATGCTCACCTCTTGCTAAGTCAGTTGCTATGAGTCAGTTATGAGAATCCCTCAGGTGCTGTAGCAGGAGGTCTTTATCTTTCCTGTAGCTAACATTGTGACTTGCTGAAATATTTCCCCAAGTCTTTCAGCAGTTCATCACTTTCACCTGTGTTTTCACCCCGCTTGAAGAATTTTGCACTTTTTTTTTTGGGAGGGGCAGTAGTTTATACAGGAAGCCACATATTGTTCAGGAGAAGCTTTTTTACTGTGACCTTTATTTAGGAAAAAAAAATCCCGTAAGGAAAACCCCATGACTTGTCTCTGGATACTTAAAGGCATAAAATCAGATTTAAATTCAGATCAGATTTAAATTTTCAAGTGTTCTATGGAATGCAGTATGTACTTTTTGCTTTCTGAAAGTTAAGGGTCCATGTAAACATTTCTAGGTCCTGATGCTATAACATTGCTCAAACAGTAAAACTATTGTTTAAGGGTTCTTATCCTAATGTACATGGGCTAGATTTCTGGGAGAAGGAGGATTCTTCGAATATCTAAATGAGAAAATACAAAATAGATTAGGTGTTTATTAACTGTAGCTGACTGGAGCCTGCAAGATATTCGGGTGACTGCTGTGAGATCTGACATGTGCAATGCTTGTCTCATCGCTTCCTTTTATCCTGATGGAGCTTTTAGGAATGATGCTGGAGGGCTGCTTAGATGTAGGAGTCCCCACTTTTCTGTCTCTACATTCATAGCCAATGGAAAAGTGGATTTTTTCTTATGCCTGACAAACACCTGTCTAGAAAATATGTTGATACTAAGGTTCATTTTTTGTTTTGGTATGGAGTGACCGTATGATGTAGGAACCAGTTAATGCAGAAATTATGAAAAATAGGTAGCAGTCCTTTGAATTCTTTAATGTACAGTGAGGTCCTGCTTCAGTTTGTGTTAATGAACTGTTCTGATTTTTCATTTCATTTGTGCCTGTAGACTCAGTTCCTTGGATTTCCTTCAGTTGCTTGACAAGCTGAATTTCCACTAGGTATACTCCCATTCAGAGGCAGAGATGTTGAGCAGAAGATAAAAGGTATAATCAGAAACTTGCATCTGACTGAAACTTTTAGAGGAACTGAAGACTACCACAAGTGCAGCTCCGTCCCAGTTTGAAGGCAAAGTGTACTTTCCACAACTGCAGCAGGCTTTTAACTTCCCTGTTTTGTAAATTGTGCAGCCAGTAATACCAAAATACGTCATGACAGAGTAGTTAAATGCTGTGAAAGTGAAAAGGGTAATTTCTGTGGAAATTCAGTGTCTTGATGAATGCTCCTATCACCCTAGATGGAAGTGCTTGGTGCATGCCTGTTTTGTTTCCTGGTGGTTGAAACCCTGACCTTGTCTAGGTCATTAGCAGTTGACTTTCCAAGGGCTCAGCTTATCTGTGTTTTCAGAGGCATTTGAGTAACTCAGCACTAACAAGTGAGGGGGGTGTGAGTGGAAGTAGGGTGTTCATCTGGTTCAGATGCCCGTGTTGCTGTGAGAACTAGAAGGAGAAAGTGTTGTGAAGATTGGGAGATGATGACAGCTGATGGCTGTCCTCTTACCTCTCTTTCTATCTGTTCCCCAGACCAGCTGCTTACTCTGTCACCAACATGTATTATTAAAATACTCGGGAATAACATTGTTAGCGGAAGAATGTGCATGGAGTAAACCAGCTGTGAATTTACATGGCTGTCCTACCAATTTACTATAAATCTTAATTCTTAAATATGTGAGTTGATACAAAGGATTGTGTCAACAGTTAGAGAGAGCTACATGTGCAGATGAAAAGCTGAACTACATCCTGTGGACTTTGCAGTCTGTCATCTGAACATCATCTCATTATCTGTTGTGTTTGGCTGTAGTAGAAAGTTGAAAAATTCTTAATTCTTATGTATTGAACAATCTGTACATTTGTCAATGTAGTGGAGTGTAACTTGTTTAAAGATACTTACAGTTAGCTGTAAAAATTTGCAAGACACAAAAAGAAAAGCAGCAACTGCTTTTGTTAAGACTTGGATGAAGTATTCAGTGTATATCTCTTAATTGTAAAGATGTTCCCGAGAACAGTGTTACAGGCAGCTGTTCGGTGAATAGGAATATGAAAGAAGAAAAACAATCATGAAATACTATTTCAGTTAGTTCTACACAAGGTAACTTGGTCTTTTGCCGTCTCTTCTCCTTAGCCAGCTGCATTTTAACATTAAACATATGTTTAACTTTTAACATTAACTATAATATTTAACTAAAAAGCTTTTTAGTCAGTAGCATTGTAGTTAGCATGCTACTAAGGTGTCTAGAAATAGTAATAACTTTAGAAAAAACCTGTCAGAAGGTCTGAGAAATCTTTTTCAAAATAAGTTTTTAGGTAGTTTCTTTGAATTTTATGCCTATGATTGTATTTTCCACTGAATTGGTAGATTTCCTTACTTAATCAATTCACCAAGGTATAGAGCCATTTGCTCGTTGTAAAGTTTGCATGGGTTTGGTCTTACAGTACAAATTCAGTGCAGTGTTGCCTGGAGTTTCCTAAAAGATCAAGGGTTTTAATGCCAGCCTTGGCCCAGATAAGTGGGATTTAGGCTGGCTGGCTGACTGACTGACTTCAAACTTTAGTCAAAATAACTTGAATCTGCATGTGGTACAGACAAAGACAGGAAACGACACTGCAGACAGCTATCATGACTCGCGGGCGATAGTGCAGTAAGTAGAAGAGTGCAAATACACTCCCTGCCGCCTCATCTGCGGTCAGGTTGTTCATTACTAGGGAATACCTCAGGGTCTGAAGACTCCAAGCAGGGTTTGGGATCATAGTGAAGCAGCCATTTCAAAATCATGCGGGGTTTGTCTTCACAGTAGCAGCAGCTTGTTAATGTGGCACAGGTGATGTCACCTGCTGGGCAGCAGTGGTGGGCCTGTAGTTACATCCCTGGTGAAGTTTTGGTGGGATGTACAATGTCGGGACCAGTACAGTGCCTTGGATCCACTAGAGATCATTTCATATTACAGAGAAGTGAAAACAGTCATGTTTTAAAACAACCAGGGTGTTGCTGAATGTATTAATACAGGCATTTCCAAAGGTGAAAGGAAATCATATTTGGCAACACGGTCTGTTAATTGTATTTAAAGAAAAGTTTGTAAGGACTTGAGTTTGCAAATTGTAGCACAGCTGCTGTCATACTTGACAAAGCAGTTGGCCTTTTCATTTCCTTCTTTTCACACATTAATGTGCTTTCTTTTTCTCTATACCTGAAATTGAGTTTTAACAGTGTCTCTTAACCAGAAGCTGACAGGCCAGGAGAAGAGGACATTGCTTGAAAGGCACATGGTTTGGGTTGAACAGTGGAAATGTGGGGGAGTTAAAATGTTAAACCTGTGAACGTGATGTGCAGGAGAGAACAGCCTGGAGGAAATTGTGGGATTGCGTTGGATGTGTGTGTGCTTGATTATTCTGCATTCTCACTGCAGAACAGATAAACTGCCAGTTTTGATTTGCACAGGTATTGTGATCTATGTCTTGTTAATTTCGATTTAGAATAGGGTCACATTAGCTTGTGCTGAAATTTGATATGTATGTATGGAAAAACGTCCCTAAAAATGTGTTTGAATACCCAAGTTGTTGAAAAATGGATTCATGTTGACAAACACAGCAGCTTAAACAGGATAAAGTGGTAATTCATAGAACTTAGGTGACACTGGGTTAAACTAAAACTGAAGTTGATACAAATGATTGGTGTTTAGAGGAAACTGGATGCTGCCTTTTTTCTGATGTCTTGTGCGATACCTGCTGGGATTTTTTTCCAGTGGTTACATATGCTGGATTGTATGGGTGGGATGGGTGATACACCATATGTAAATAGCAATATAATTGGTTTGGGACATAATTCTTCAGAGGGTTTGGCATTTTCAGATTAAACATACAGCTTTTTTTTCTGGAATGGCAACAAATGAAAATTGTACTCTTTCTTTGCTTACAGTGGGGAAAATACATAAGAAGTTTGACAAAGAATAAACTCCATCCTTGAAGTACAGTGCTTTTGGAGAGGATAAACATTAGTGTAGGAGTTTTCTTTAATCTTTTTCCATGTATTCTTCTTTAGGATGATGCAGACCTTTATAAACCAATGACCAAAACCTAACTATTGTTTTCTGTAGATAGAGACTATCTGACTTTTTCCTGTTGTGGATGACCTTGACAGCAGATCTACTCAGCCATGTCGTATGGACCGGGTTTTGGAGATCCTAATCAACTAGCCCAACGCATAACTTCTAACATCCAGAAGATCACACAATGCTGTAAGTTGCATTTGTGCATGTTTTGTGTAAAGTTTTAGTATTGGTGGTGCCCTCACTGGAGGTTAGTTTCTCAGATTCGTTAATGGGAATTCACTCTGACTTGCCTACTCATTTGGCAGGTTTGTGGCACCCCACACAGTGTGTCCAGTCCTTCCTTCGTGTGTGTGGTTAGCAGTGATCTGCCACAGCAAGTACAGATAATGTCACTCTGTATTCACAAGTTTTGTCCTGGCCAGTTAAAGGACACCTCAAGATGGTAGGTTGAGATGTTTGCTGAGCAAGGATTGCATCAAGTATTCACTAAAGCTTGAATTTTTTAGCAGGGACAGAAGCTGTGGCCTTGCAGCTTCCCCTTGGGAGTACATCTTAGATATGTAAAAAAGATTCTGCAAGTTTTAATATACCAGTGCTTAGTTTCATGCCACCTGTTTTTTTAGCCACCTAACTGGGGTGTTCAAGCTAGAGGTTAGTTAGGCTGCTGGGATTTTTTCAGTCCTTTTTCCCTTTTCCTCCATTTTCCATTTTATTTTTAATGTGTGTGTGTATATGAAGCAAATACAATTTGATTCACAAATTATGCAAAGTACATGGTTCATCAGAAGGGAGGTAGTCATGAACAACATGTGGCTAGTTCTGGTACATGTGTTTTATGTTGTGCAGGATTGAGTGCATGCAGAAATGAGTATTTTAATGTTAAAACTTCAAATGAATTCTAATCAGTAAAGTATGTAATTTTTTATTAATATTTTGATCTTTGTTTACAAGACAAGTTCTAGAAGTTGGTATTTGTAGCACAGGTTAGTGGCACAGATTGGATTTTTCCCTATTTTTTCAGTTACATTTTGTATTTTCTTGCAGAAAGAATTTCTTAAGGTCTCAACAGATAGGAACAAAAATTGCATTTTTGCCTTATTGAAAAGTTTCTGTACAGCAGGGTTGTATTTCCACAACCTAATAGTAACAAACTGACTCTGTAAAAGTCCTTATGCTTTATTTCCTAAAATCTGCTCAGTGAATTCATTCAGTCTGATGGCTTCTAACTTGGTCTTCCAGAGGCAACTGCCAACCTGTGACAGACACTGAGGCTCCAAGATGTAAAAAATGGGGTTTTTTGTCAGGTGAAAACATAAAGTGAAGTCAGTAAATGAAACTGGAGTATTGTGGAAGTTGCTGAACATAATTAAGTGTCTTGTGCTGGACTCAGTGATTCCTTAATCTCATCTTTCTGCTTCCTCCTCTTCTCTTCCTTCTACTGTGTGTCTCCTCCCCAAGGCACCGAACAGCAAGCTGTCCATGCATAGATAGGAGATAACTCTTCTGGCATATCTGCAGTCCTGCTGTCTTTTGTATTTTGAAATTTACGTGGCTAAAGTCTGAGCAATAGGTGCTGCTGCCATTCCAAGACCCAAGTGCAAATGACTCCTAGCCCCACTGCTGCATGGCTTCAGAAACAGGAGCTTTGCCCCAAAAAGCTCCAGCGAAACACTTTCCTAGTTCTGGATTCTATCCCTTGCTCTTCTGTAGATCTGACTGAACTGTAACCCCTCAGTTACTCTTGCAGTCCATCATCTGTTAGATTTTATGAGGATCTGGATCCTATGGACATCCTGAACGTGCTTCTTGAACTAAGGTCTCTAAGGGCTTATGTACCCTTGCAGTAATCACGCGTGGGCGAACTCTGCCCTCCTTCAGGTGCAAAGTCAAAGACAAAATCCCCGTTTATTGCGCAGTCCCAATTCCCTAAATACCCCCACAGAACAGGATATAACATCATGTAAACAGGAAAGATGTTCACCACAGTGTCTCCCTATCACCTGGAGCAGTACACAGACATTGCCTATTACGGTAACAGGTAAACAATATCCTATAAGTTCACAAACTACAATCTTCACTTCTCACAGGTCCAGCTTTGTCCACAAGCCACAAACCTCTCTCCGCCCATCCCCGGTGACCTGGATACAGTCCCAGGGTCACCTCCGGGCCCAGGAAAGAGGCTGTCTCTCCGGCCTTCCGGGCTTATCTCTCTGTCACCACATAGTGTAACCCAACATACCCTTTGCTAGCTTTTTCCCATATGTAATACCTGTCCAGCTTTCTATTGGAATATGTGAGCTGCAGGAACTTTTGAGGTCGAATGGGCAGAAACCTGCCAGCTTAGGCACCTATAGTGCTAGTCAGATGCCGAACATATCTCTTAGACTGCAATTTATGATCTTGGTTAGGGAGGAAGGGGGAGAGACAGAGGAATCTTGACCCTAAATGCATGGTTTTCCATCTAAGCAGTTGGCTTGGTTTTGCACTTTTGCCCAGAAATGCTAAGCATTTGTGAGAGGTGTCAACACCTTTGAATTCTTCTTGGTTAACCAGGAGGTGTGTAGATACTCTGGTTTTCAGGGTGAGATTAATAGAGGAAGAGAATTTCGTTTCAGATGACCAGACTATTTCAGGAGGTCCCTCAAAACTAATTCATACTTCTGCAAACATGCAAGCAAAGTGGGAACACTACTACAGAGATGGAGATTAGATACAGATTAGTTGAAAGGAAACTGGCCCTTCCAGCTACAAGCTGGCCCTTTAGCTTGAGAAATACCGAAGAACTTCCTATATTAGATAACACCATGCTGCCAAGGTTTTGTAATACACTACACCTTATAGGAAGTAGCATGGGTGAGAGCAACAATCTTTGCTGTAACATTTCTTCAAGATTGAACTATTACATACTCACCTTCCAAGTAATAAATCTGATCTGTTTCAAGATAAAATATGTATATTGAGAACCTCACACTTCATAATGCAGGGCTGCTGTTGTATTAATACTCTCCCTTCTTTCCTAGTTCATGTAGCCCCCTGTTATTGGTTGACTAACAAAGTCCCTCTCTATGCTGGTTTAACACACTACTTCAATAATTATATCAGTTGCAAGATGGTATTCTTTCTGGTTTGGGTTGTTCTGTGTTAATGGAAGGACCTACATTTGTGTTTGGTAACATCTTGGTTAGCCTTTTAACTTCAAATGACAGATTTTATTATCTGTTGATCTAATCATGCAATTGATTGTTCTGTTGAAGATGTGTTGAGAGCTGTAAATGGCTTCTGCCTTGTACAAACCTTTGTTCAACTACTGCAATAAATGCTATCTGTAGTGGGCTATTTGAGTTTCTTTGGAGGAGAGGGTTTGGTGAGTGCTTTTTAGGACTCTGAAGACTGAAATTCAGCTAGGTAGTGGGAAGCAGCATATGCTGCTGTCTGTACTGTGAGTTCTCTTACACCTGCCTGTGTTTGAGATCCCGAATCCCAGAGCATTCTGTGTATAGAAGCTTCTTTCAGCTATTCTTCAGAGAAGGATCTGTGCTTTGTTTCACATTTTCAGCATTTCTGCAGAAATAAGTGATTATAGCATCACTTAACAACATCTAGAGAACAGAGTCTGCTTTCCTCAGCCTGAAACTCACGTTTTATCAGCAACAGCTCCGAGCTGAGATTTAGGGAACTAGTCTGCGGGGTATTTCTCTATTACTTTTGTTACAACCGTTTCACTGAGAAGCTGGAGTTGCAAAACTTAAGGCTGCTCTTGACATCCGAAGAGAGCAGCGGGCCTCAGGCAGGAGAGGGAGAGTTAGGTTCTCAGACCCACTCTTGGAGTTTTTAGAGTATCCATGTGACTCTGAGCAGTGCTCTGAAGTCTGGAGAGTCTGAATCACATGTGCTTGAATGAGCTGCAGTGTTGTGTGCTGAACCTCGGCGAGGTCAGCTATGCCTGCAAACCATGTCTCGCTGGTTTGGTTTCAGGTCTGTGTTAACAGTGATGAGAAGCAGATCTGCAAACAGCTAAGGGAACTTCAGATTTAAATAATAAAGCCAAAGAAGTGTATAATGAGCTAGACTTGGGCAGCTACTAAATTTCTGTCTTACTAGAACACAACTGATGATTAAGGTTTGATAGTCTGTCTGGATTCTAGTCCAAAGTAACTGTAATTCTCATTCCAGGCCTATTTTATCTTAGATTATAAAATCTAGGTGACCTACATTTCATATTTTAAAAGTCCAGTGCATTTAAAGGTGGTTGAGGTTTGTTCCTAAGTTTCTGAATATGAGAAATAAGAATATGGAGAAGAGAATATGTGGAAGAACATATGTAGGGTGTAAAGCTCCAACCTGTTTGGCCTTTGCAGACAGAGAACCTATTATCAAGGTGGTTTAATCAGTGTTTACTGAAGGAGCAGTTGTTCTAGAACTGGGTTTCATAGGTTGCACTCTCACTTATGCGGCAGCTTAATGGCAGCTGCTATTAACTTGAGACAAATCTAAATGCCTTCCTTCAATATTTCCTTGAAATATTTCCTCTTGGTCACTCGTTTACAGCAACTGGATAGACAAGGAATGAGTGTGATGCATGGCTACAAGATGAGCTAGCAAAATATATTTCTCTGGGACAAAGCAAATCCTGCCTGCTTACAATTCTCTGTTTCTACCAGGCAGGTTCATTTACCCTACTGGGATATGCCTAGGAGGATGAGCACATTGAATCCAAATGTGATTGGTTTTTTCTTTTTTTTCTTTTTTTTTGACCTCTATCCCTTTTGGAAGGGCATGCAATTGTATAAATCTGATCTTCCAGCAAGTGGAAAGATGAAAGTAGATTAAGTGAAGCAAACAAAAAGCCTAATTTAAAGGCTTTAAAATACGTAACTTTTAGACTTTTCACGACTGAAGATGAGAGGGAGCAGTTCTTTGAAATCTGACCATTTTCTGCATTTTAAAGAATTGATTCTCTGTGTGGGGCTAAAAGAGGGAAAGCATTTTATTAAAAAATATGTTCCCGAGAGGGAGCAAAATGAGAATTTCATTCCTCTACAGGAACAACTCCACAGTTATAAATGTAGGAAGGATGTAGTTAGAGGAGTAGGTACCTCTTCTGCTCAGGTGGAAAGATTTGACTCGTGTCTCTGACAGGAACTGTGCAAGAAGTAGCCAGCTATGCTTTTTTTCTCCCCCCACACACTTCTTCAATCATTCTGCCATGTGTGGGTCATTGAGGAAGCAGGCTAGTATGCCTTTGTTTTGCTTTTTAGTTAATATTTTATTTGTAGGTACCAAATACGTTATTTGGAGGAGTCCGTGAAGAAAAGTGAGAACGGTGCAGGCTAGATATGTAACTGTCAAGTCTCCACTGGCATCTTGAGCTGAGCTTTGGGAGCTGTCCATTTAGAAGCAGTTTAGCATGCTGCCTTTTGCTTGGGAGCACAGAACAAAGCCTGGTATTGGTAAAATACACTCAGTCTTAGGGTTTTAAAACATTTTGCAATAAAACATTTTCTTTTTTGGTTTGCAAACAGTAATCAAGCAGTTAGAGAACATACGCTAACTGAAGTAATGCATTCGTATTCCTTCCCTAGCCAGCCCTTCCTTCACTTCCCAACTCCTCCAGGTTTTGTCAGTATTTTGTGCAGAGTTGGTTGCAAAGCCAGTAAGAATGGCATCATCTACCCTTGCTCAGTGTTGGCAAGGTGGGTCAGTGATAGAGTGTTTGAGTTGTTCATGCACACTGAAGATCAGCCCAGCTCAACAAACATATTGTCTGCATGCTGCAAGATAATAAAATATAATTCAGTAGCCACAATCCACATATGACTGGAGGGAGTCTGGCTGACTTTGAGAGATACTTTCTCATGGAGACTTCTGCTTTCTGCTGACTTCCTTTGCTGTTTGTTAAGGCAGCACAAGCATCAATTCATATAGAGCACATTCCTGGAAGGTCAGCTTAAGCCAGCAGAGATCCCTCTGTCATGCGATACCTGTCCTGTGACAACAATTTTGCTCAATTTCTTTTGCATCTCAGATTTTGTATAAGCTACTATTCTCACTGAATGTTGTTAAAATGGGAGTTGAATTAGATTGTAGGACTTTGCCTCTAACTTTATCTAACTGTAGAAAATCATAAACCCTGAAAAATATTAAGACTTTTGATAGATGCTTTTATGTTGTGGTTTAAGCCCAGTAGGTGGTTAAAATGTTCTTCTAAAAAGACCGAAACATTTGCAAAAAGCCGTATCTGTCACTATGTTTGTAACACCACCAGGTTCGCATGATTACTCTTGGCTAAAGAAGAACACAGATGGGCACATGAAAAGTAGATGAAATCGCTGAGGTGTTGAAATCAGAGCCTGTATGAAAACAAAATTCTGTTTTGTCTATATATGAAGTGTGGTTTTGTACAGGTGTGATTCTAAAGAAAACAGGCTTCCAGTAGAGCTTTTTGAGACTTCTAACGGTGGTATTGTCAGAAATTTCCAATTAGCTGCAGTTAGCCAGATTTAACTTTGTGGGAACATACCAGCTGAAACAATTTTTGTATTATTATTGTTGCTGTTTTCCAGAAGGCATTTGGGTTTAGAATGAAGTTTCTATAAAACTTGGAAAAGCCTGGTTATTTAGGGATTTTAAGCACCGTTATGTCCTCCCACATTTCATTTCGTGGACTTTTTCCAAGGCTGAAGAATTGAGGAGAAAGTTAGCTGATTCGAGTCTTTCTAAATGTCTGTCTTTCTGCAAAGAGATGAAGTTATGAAGCCCACAGTTCTTTTAGAAATAAACTATTTCTCAATACTTCAAGCCTGAATCATTTTCATGCAGTTCTTAAAGGCTTTGTTCTATGTAAAATAGCATATACATTTAAGGTAGTATGCCTCACAGATTTGTTTATGAATCTGGAGAGCTGGTTAATATTTTTCTGTGTTTTGTCTTGTTTGTTAAAAGTATTTTGGGTCTATGAAAACTTACATATGAAACAGTGTCTTATTTGGATGACATTGCACAAGAGGGACAGGGATTTATTTATGCTAGCAGCAGAATAGACTGAAAAATGAATCTTCCATGTACATTCCAGCACACTGTTTGTGTCAATATGTGCAGAAAAGGCCAAATTTTTCCTTGATTGACACTGTATTGCATTACAATATTACAAATAGCAAGGTGTCCAGCGAGGACATCCACAATTTTACTGCAACTGTTGCTTTTGTTGATGTAGTAAGTATAAAGGGACTCACCTTGACAAGATAACTTCTGCAAAACAGCCTGCATTTGCAGCAGAGGAGAAGGGATGTGCCCAGGGTCCTCATGCTTCTGCCCCTCTCTAGAGAGTTGTATTTCAGACCCTCTCTAAGCTACTTAAAGTGCCTATTCCAGCTCAGTTCTGTTGGATTTTCCTCCTTGTGGACAGGAGATTGCATAGCAGCTTGATTATACAGAGAGCCCTCTATCAAATATCCTATAAAACTGCTGTGCTAGGGGCTGGACCCCTGTCAGGGCTCGGAATAAACCCAGGTCAGTGATCGATTGTGAGTGACCCTGGCAGTAGCAGCTACTTGCTTGTGTTGGCCAGTCTGTGGTGTGTTGTGGCTCCTTCTATGTCAGCTCTTGAGGTAGCTGCAGTAATGACCTGGCCTCTTAAAAAGCCAGACTTTCTTCATGTAGTGGGTTGGGTTATGGTGTTTGTGCAGCTGCTGTTTACTGCAGAAATATCCTTCATTTTCATAACTTACCAAGCTACTGGTATTCTTTAGGGAAATGTTCAAACTTCCAGGTTTCAGGAAGTTACCAGGGACACTTTAGGATAAGAATATAAAGTGGTTGATTTAATGACTTCCCCTTGGCTGAGCTGTAATAATTGATCGTATAATCAGTTACTGTGCTCTTAAACAATGTGTATTTAGTGTGTTCTACGCCCACATTAGCAGAACAGGCAATACTTCAATCCCACTTCACTGTGTCTTTGAAAGACCATTATAGATGGGAGTACACTAGAAGGAAATAATTACAACAGCTCTGAAAAAACTGAGGGCAGATCCTGAACTCCAGGCATTGTTGCTGGTGTTCCTGGTCGCTCTGGGGCATGATTCTATTTAGAAATGCCAAAAGCTGTAACAAAATATAAAGAAAAGATTACAAGACTGGATGTTTTCCCACTTTTCCATGCTTACTGAGTCTTTAGTCCTTAGAGCTCAAAGGACAATCTTCAGGACCATCCTCATTTTATTTTCTCCTTCCCACACCTACATCAGTTACTGTTTTTCTGTGCTGATGCATTCTCCTCTTTTAGAATGATCAGTGTTATACACTGAGTTCAGACAGAATAAAGCAAATTACTTAAAACCTCATTACTGAATTTTTGGATATTTGGTTCCAATAGGTGAGCTCTTGGGGATGCTTTTTAGTGTGAGCTGGTATCTTTTGACTGATGTCCTGGATTTTATTCCTCTAGTACACTCTTAGTTAAAGTAGGGCTAGCAAGACAGCACTGTGGCATTGTGATTTATGTAAAATTTTAGTGAGTGTGAACTAGACTGATAGCTTTAAAGAGGCTCTTACACAGAAGACTTTCATCTGATGAAATTATTGCAACTAAATCAAAATCACTGAATCATAGAAAGGCTTGGGTTGGAAGGGACCTTAAAGAACATCTGGTTTCAACCCCCGGCCATGTGCGGGGATGCCACCTGTTATATCATGTTGCTCAAAGCCCCATCCAACCTGGTTGTGAAGATTTCAAGAGATGGGGCATCCACAGCTTCTCTGGGCAACCTGTTCTAGTGCCTCATCACCCTCACAGTAGAGAATTTTTTTCTAAACCTCTTCTCTTTCAGATTGAAGCCATTCCTCCTTGTTCTGTCACTAGGTGCCCTTGTAAAAAGTCTCTTTTCATTTTCCTTGATCCAGGAATGTTTTCTGCAGCATCTCTTCATCTTCAGTCAAGTACCCTCAGCTGAAGTGCAGAAGGAAAACACATTGAACTGGATTTGAATAAAGTGAGGAAGTCTGTTGTCCCCAGGCAAAAGCAGTTTGAACTGGTGTAATTTTAACAAATAATTCTTTTGTTCCAATAACCTGCTCTGAAGCGACTCTGAAGTTTATTAGATTCCATACAAAGTAATCTGTAACTGCATGTGCTGTTTGTTGACTTACTTGTTCAGCTGGAAAGAAGTAGGAGATTTCTTCATAGTTACCCAGCCGGTCTCAGCGCATGTGAGGTATTTGACAAAGCATTTCTGCAAGGTGACTGTGCTGGTGCTGTAGTCACTGCTTATTTGCCTTATGAAGCCATAGCTGGAGCATAAGACTCCCACGGAGCAAATGTTGCATTTGGTGTACACACAGGAATGCTTTGCTGATTCTGTTTATTCTTTTTTGGGCTCGGGAATAAGGAAAATGACTGAAAAGCAATGTCTTTAAATACCTGTTGTATTAGCCCTGTGAACCTTAGACAGTTACTGAAACCCTGTCTGTCCATTTCTAAGTGTAGAATGGTGACATAGGTGGGACCATGATAATTAACATTCAGGAGGAGCTGTTCTCCTCCTTCTTCCTGTGAGATCCCAAGCCTTGCTGTTTTGTAAGGCAAGTTTCATTGTGCTTGCTCTGCCTGCTTGTCTGGTTCTTGTCCTCTGTGGTGCAGTGCCTCGGAGTTTGTTGCTCGTGTTCTTTTGGTGTTTCCTTCATGCACAGTCAATGAGTGCCACATTTTCTGTGGAAGCATTAGACCATAGCTTTATGAAACTGGGCAATGTGGTGGGGCTGGCTGAAGGAAACTGAAGGAAACAGCTGCTGCATGTCTATAAAGCAATCTTGTGTGATCCAAGTAAGAAGTGAGGTTACTGCAATGGGTAATAAGCAACACTCATTAAACCTATTTGCGCTCAGTTTCATGCTTCTATATTGAGGTATATTTTTTAGAACTCTCTGGATTATGTTGTTGATACATGTCATTCTCCATCTGTAAAGCTGCAACAAGCTTGGTCATCACCACTTGAGGTTTTGAAGTTTGCTTTTTCAAATGTGAAACAGAATGGAGTTTGAGGTAGGAAGACAGCTGATTGTGGCTAACTTGAGAAAGCTTCTCTCCTGTAGCTGGAGTTACTGGTAGGCATTGCAAAGTAGAACCATCCTCAGTTTCTTTTGGCTAATGGTGTGGATGAACATCAATAAGAGTGTTTGGACACTTCTCAGCCCTGCCAGAGAAGGTGAGGACTGCAGGCCTGCAGTCTGTTTTTCATTTCCGATCTCTTAGTTGGTGCTCTGCCTTTCAAACATTAGGATTTTACTGAAGGATTTGGGTGGGGTTTTTTCACCTTTTCTACTGCAGAAATGCTGTGGTATCACAGCCTGTTCAGTGATTACAAATTCACAGTTTGGGATTGAGATTATTTGCACCTACAGTCTTACAGGCAAGAAGTTGTTTACATTTTGGTCTTTGTTGTATTAATTTATTTGTGTCTTTATTTTAAGTTTAAAACTTCCCATGCCGTCTTTTAAATGTTCTGATTTCAAAAACTAGAACCAGCAATTATGTCAACAAGGATTTACTTGTAGTAATGAAACAGCTTTGCAAAGCTGGCTGATAAACAAGACAAGATGAGGAGCAAGTCGATGAAACTTTCTTCTTTGCTAGCCAGCTCTAAAGCAAGGGTAGTTGTGTGATCCAGTATGTGAAACATGGTTTTATTTATGAAAAAAATTGTATGTTTTACAGTTCAGTCAGGAACATGTTTCTCAAGTACTCCTACCTGTTAAAAATGTAAATATTTCCACTGCAACAATCTCTACTTTTGTAATTCTTGTAGAGAAAATGAGGTCTTTTATATCAGAGACTACTACTTTCCTTTTTCTGTGCCTTTTTATTTTTTGTTCTCCTTAACTAGAGGAAGAGCTTCCACTAATTAGAAATGGAACCACTTTTTGGCTTAGTAAAAATGAACATCAGCTGACTCTTGAATAATTTTCTCTGTAGGAATTCAGGTTAGGTCTTAATTGCTTCTCTGGCTCATCATTAACCATGTCTGACCTGTTTCTGAGCATGTGACCAGCCTTAGAGTAGCTGAGTAGCTTTTATCAGCTAATGTTTGTGTATTGTGAGATCTAGATCAAGAATGCTGCAAAGAGAAATGAAAAGTCTTCTCAATATTATGGTATTGCTTCTTTCTAAGACAAGACTAATTTTCAGGTGAAGAAAATGAGGTTCCTTTGCATGCAAGACAGCAGTTGCTTGGAAAAAAATGCATTTTCCTTGCATGGTGTCATGTACCCTGCTTTCTGCTCTGCTCAATTTCCAAAGTGGACTTGCTTTCTTTTATTGCCAGCCCACAGCTGGCAAGGTACTGTTCCGCAGGTGTAGTGTGAGCCCTGACAAAGCTGTTGATTTTCATTCTATGCGAACATCTACCCTGATGTGCAGTGTGAAGTGGCTGCAGGAGTGTGCAGCCTCTGATGCAGGCTGTTGCCATACCTCGGTGACTTTGGTGAAGAACGCCTGCATGCACACGTGGTGTGTGCCCTGGTGCGGCTCCTGAGCAAAGTCCAGCAGCCGCCTGTATATGCCCAAGGAGCCTAAGTGCTCATGTGAGCCAGTGTCTGACTTTGCACTAAAATGGATTAAAATCATGCACAGGATGCAGTCAGTCTCTCTTGCAGGATTGGTAATGTCCAGGACAGCAGGGACCTTAGATTACTCCTGTCTTCTAGAACTCCTTGGGATGTTTGAAGAATTGGGAAACTGGGGAAGGGGAAAACCATAAAGAGTGAGGTAACCTAGGAACCTGTCAAAACTGTGCTGTGATCTTTGGTCCCTGACTGTTACCAGCATGTTTGCAGTGCAGAGGTAGGATTTTGTGAGCTAGGCCTAAGCCTTTGGCTTTCTGGGATGTTTGAGTGTTATTGATGGATTGAGAGGCCCAGAGATGTGATCTGACAGCCTGAACTCCCTACACAGGGCTGAAAAGCTGGTTAAATGAGGGAGGCAGTACCGTTATAAATACAACCATCAGCAGTGAAACCGGAAACTTAGAGACTTCTGTTTTCCAAAGAGTAATCTCAGTTTTCCAGCAGTTTTGCTCTTCATTGCCTGCTTGGTTCTTCTCTCTGCTTGTTTCATAAATAGAGCGGTGGAAGGAGCAAACAGAGGTATTTCTGCAGTCTAACCTTTAGGAGGAGACACTAAGGCTACCCTGCTTTTCCTTTGAGGAAAGAAAGGAATATTGTCTTATGATGTAAGAAGTTACAAAGCTAGTTCTTGCTTTTAATCAGATTCTGTGAGATCTGTGTGTACATGTGAGGAAAGAAGAGCCTTTCCCTCTGTGATCCCAGTGGTAATGTCTTTAAGCCTGTTTAAAAATGTTATTTTGTTCATGAACCTATGACTATAGACTGAAGGTCTGTAGTTTAGGTGGCTTTGTGATTATAAATATAATATTATATCAAATGTTTGAATGAGAAGTAGCTACAGTGAGAAATCAGTAAAAAAAACAAGCCAAACCAGAAGAGTTATAGGACTATAAAGAATATATTTTTTAATCTGTATACACTCCAGCATGTTTATATTAATGCAAAGGGGTACAAAGGCTGGATTTCTTTAACTCATAACCTGCAGGTGATACTGTAAATCAAGATTTCAGGAGGTCAGCTTCTCTACTTCCTTTGTTATACTGCTCCTACCAACTTGTTTTTGGCTTTTTTATGAAGCATCTTCAGGAGTGCTGAAGGCTATTGGCCAAAATTTACTTTTTCTGCTCTGCTTCTTTTTCTGCTTACTTACTTAAATACGCAGTGTTTCATTTGTCTGTGTGGTCTACTTCATATAAACCAATAATTGAATTTTTTCAATATTATCCATTATTGTGGAATGTTAAGGTGGAAAATACTAAATTACAAGAAGCACAGAAAAAAATGGTATCAGTTCAGTCCCTGGGGTTTTTTTCTTTATTTTTTCCCCTTGTGATTTGAAAACACATTAGAACTTTGCTGTTTTGATGCATACTTACAGACTTCTTGGTAAAATGTGTTTTAATTTTATGCTAAATTTTTGAATCACAAGACCTGAACTGCCATGAACTCTTGCCTCTGGAATTGTATATCTGACCAATTTTGCAGTGCTGGCTTTTAATTTTCTCTCAATTATCTACTTGTGTTCAGCTTTAGAAGTAGGATAAATATGCAATTAACTTGGAATGGAAATATTTTAAGTATAGACCTTGTTTCAGGGAACTTTTAAATAAAACACAAACCTGCGTTTTCTGTACTTGCAGTTAAATAATGCACCTCTAGGTGGCGGTAGGACACACCGGGACTACTACTGTCTCTGGTTTTGGTTTTCTTTTTACTCTCCCTTTTAAAAGTACATACGGAGTAACTGAGCTCCTCGGCTCTGCAGTCAGAAGGGAGAGTGCCTTGGAACAAACAAAGGATAGTTAGTGTTCAGTTTTATAGATTTTAAAACTCTTATGTTCTTGGAGATAACACCAGCCAGTTATCTTTTTGTTTGTTTGTGTTAAAACAATGCATTACACTGACCATAAAAAGGAAGCTTAATTACCCCAAGCTTGTGTTAATCACTGCGTGTGAGCAGCTGCCCAGGAGAAGTGTGGGCAGCCGGACGCTGCCTTGCCCGGCAGGCAGGAGGCAGGGAAGGGCTGGTCCTTAGTGGCCAGTGGTGACTGTAGGCAAAAATCAAAAATCTTCACTTATGTTTTGCTGGTTTTCAGCTCAGTTAAAATACAAGCTTCATGAAACCCATCTTACACTGCTATTCCCCACAGAAATTTTGTTAGTAGTTTATGCCATTCAGTTCTCTCAAAAACACCGGCCTTAAGTATTTGATTTTTTCATCATGTAAATCTAACTTTCCCATTTTGATGTTTTCATTACCTGGGTGTGCACAGAAAGAATTGGCTGTAGTAGTTTTCAGCATTGGGATGTTTTGTAAAGTAGTGTAGATAATCCAGTATCATCTACAACATTCATTGGAGACTTGTTATGAAAAAAAGATCAGAATTAATATTACTGCTAAAAATGCTCTAGGGAATTCCAGTTTTATCTAACTGATTAATGTAACTCATAGCTTATTTTCTTCTTTTACCTGGAATTTTGTCACTTACAGATCTCTTCTATAGTATATGGTAAAGTACTGTTTTTGGTTTTTTAAAATATATTCTTCTTCATTATGTGGAGTTGTCACTTACTGAATTTTTAACTGTTTAGTGAAAAAAAAATTGGATAGTGAGCTAATGAAATGAGGATCCCACATAATATCTTACATATCTGTCTGTGGTACATCACTCTGCCTGGGAAGAGCCACAGAAATACAGGGAAGACAAATCTATTCCTAGCTGAAGTCAAGCAAAATAAGATATTCTGGGTATGTATTGTTCTGCTTTAGAACATGAGGATGTTAAGCTGAGATAAAGCATCTTGAAGCTGTAAGTTTTGCAGTGTGAAAAACTGCATATCCTTTTAAATTTCTGTCCATTTTTGTCCTTGCTTTCTCACGTGACAGTAAAGTATATTAAGCTGAAAATAAGGCTCAGACAGTATGTCACTTCTTACAGTTCAAAACTAGTATGTTTTATGAAATACACTTAAAAATCACTGGCAGCTTGTATCCCACACTTAAAAACATAAGATTCTCAAAATTGCAGTTTAATCCTGGATGCGTGATTTTTATTTTCTTTGTAATATACTGCAAACCCACAAATACTTTGTTGCCGTCTCTTCATTGATGCATGCATTCTGAAGTATTTGTGTGAGATAATGTTATAGCAGTCTTCCATATAGTTTTCCAAAATGATAGGCATAAAATAAACCAGAATAAGAATTGTGCTGTTTATTAAAAAAAAATAATAAAACCCCTGCTTTAGATTTACTACAATGAAACTATTAACTAATCTTTAAATTGTCTGTTTCTGCCTAAAGATGTGAATACGTTCCCATCCTTCATAAGAAACCTCAAGTTTTGTCTTCGACATGGCAAAAAAACATTCAGTAGTTGTTCTGGGACTTAAAAATGGAATCGTTGTATTAGGTTGAAAAAGTCCTGCATATCAATTTCTGTCAATTTATTTATATGGCTTTAGAATTGTCAAGCAAAAATGCATAAAACTAAGTAGCAATTGTCTGTGCCTCATTTAAATTTTTCTTCCTCTTCACAAACAGCTGCTGAAATACAAAGAATACTACATCAGCTTGGAACACCCCAGGACACACCTGAGTTGAGGCAACAGCTGTGAGTACTTCACATGAAAATACTTAATTTCATTGCATTGTAAACAATCTCCTGGTAGGTGGTGAGGTGGATTTTTGTTAAGCAGAGTGCTTGATTTCCTGAGAAAGGTGAATATAGAGAAATATTTGAAACTTAAATGTTGAGATGTGCTTTCTGAAAGTAGGATAGTCTGTAAACTCAAGTCTGCTGGTTTGCCCATGTACGTTGCTTGCAGTATCAGTACATCTGTAAAACCTGCGCTGTTTGTCAGCAAAGGGAAAGTGGCACAACCAGAAAGCAATATCACTGTTCAAAAACATACACCCACACCCCTCCACTCCAGTCAACGCTTCCAATCTATTTGTATATGTAAGTGTCACAAGGTAATGAATATATTGGGGTGGGTTTTTTGTGAGGCGGGATACTGGGAGAGGAAGGGGAATGTTGTTTTTAGTGATGAAACCTACAGTAAGGGATGACATTATAGAATAAATACATACCAGAAATGGTAACATAACAGAAGTGAAATCAGACTCCAAGGCAGATGCTCTGCTGGAGTTCAGTCACCTAAAGGTGGACTTTCACTAATATGCATCTAGCAGAGAAAGCAGCTGCTCTCCACTTCTCTGCATGGCCTAATGAAACCAGTATGATTTTTTTCATTCAACTCCTTTACCACATTAATCTCAGCATCACAAATTCATGTAAGTGACATGTTGTGCTCACCCTGGCATTTTCAGTGTCTTTCATGCTGTGCTGTGGCCGCTTAATAGTAGCAGGAGGTGTGTATTGGACCAAAGTCATGATTTTCATTTTGTGTGAACCAAATTTCTTCATAATAGCCTGAGTTCAGGGCCCATAACATTAGCCAGGTACAATCCACAGTGGATATTCTGCTGGGGACTGGAAATAGGTGAAGACCGACATACACAGTTTGTGCAATAACCAAGAGGATCTGGGTATAAATTCACAACTAAACAGCACAGAAACTGTTGTGAATGACATGTTCCAGACCCTTTATTGGGATAATTTATGTATATATAGTAAGCTTGCTTAAGTTTTTATCTATTTTTCAGTTGTCTGAATATTTGGCCTTTCCAAGAGTTATATGATTATTTTAAGTATTGATACTCATGGCTTGATAATAGCTTTTCAGATAAAACCTTTTTATATAGACTGGGCAGGGAGGATGCCGAAGCAGGTAAAGAATTTGAGTTACTTCAGAAAAAAAAAGTGAATATTGGTAAAGGACTATGTGATAATATCAGAATTATATTCATGTATTCATAATGACTACAAATGTATTGCTGCACATGAGTAAAGTAGAAGAAACCTAAGAGAAAAAAAGTGCGTAATTATTAATTATGCTGTCACTCTGAGGAACACACCTTCTTCCACACCTGTCCTGCCTGGAATCCATGATTTCATGCCTTTACAGCAAAGAACAGAATAAAGAGTGTTTTGTGTGCTTCAGAGAAGCTTTTAGTACTGGTGTTTTTCTGAGAATCTGTGAAATTCAGCAAAGTAACCCAATAGTCTCTAACGAAAATTTGCATTTGATTTTAGGCAACAGAAGCAGCAATATACCAACCAACTTGCCAAAGAAACTGACAAATACATTAAAGAGTTTGGTTCTTTGCCTGCAACAAGTGAACAGGTATAAAACCAAAGAGCATGGCTTGTTTGACTATCATGTTGGCTCATGTAAAGTATTTGAGTCACTTCAGTTCTTTATTCCTGTTTTCAAAGCACTGTTTAGTTAGTCAACACATTTGCACGATGCGGGGATACTTAAAACATAGGAATATTTTGTTGCCGTCCAGACTTGTCTCAAAGTTGTTTTTATGTATCAGGAATGAGGTAGTGTGACTGGAGTAGTGGGAATCAAGGCAGTGTACTGTGCCTTTTTGCTACTTCAGGTAGCTGGATGCTTTGTAATCCATTGCAGGGATGCTGTATCTGACGCTGCAGGCACTCTGACTGCTGCCAGGGTCAAGGAATTGTGTGCCAAAATGCTGTTCACTCACTGTCTGGATAATTTGATTATGCACAGTATGTCTGTTCTGCATCACTCAGATCAGCATATGTGCTATGTCTTGTCCACAGGCTTTTCTTTTCTCAAGAGGAGTGGACAGGAGCTGTTACTAAAACAACCTGTGCAGTCTTTAAACTGCTTCTTTCCGAGGTCTGTGTAAAATCTTTCAGGCAGAAACATGTGAAGTGGCTGTTGTGATTAGCACACTCCTGTCTGCCCTCCTGTGGTTTCTTATCCTAGCAAAATCTGTCACTTAAATAAGGGAAGAACAACAGGATCCTAGAAAACATGGATTCAGGTTATTGTCACTTAACTTGCCTGGTCTGTGGCTGGTTACTGAGGAGCCGTTGCGTAATGAATGGTCTTGAAACACTGAGTTCAAATGGCAGGCCATGATCCATGTGTGTTCATCCTGTCAAGCTGTAAACTTCTAACAGCAGTGTTAAAACTTGGTCTTGGTATATAACCTCTAGTTCAGCCAAAGTATCTTTTGTTTGTTGTGTTTTTTCTGTTTGCTTATTTTGGAGCTGATAAGTTCACAGTGAAATGTTTTACTGTTTAATTTTACTCCTTTTATCAAAGCTATGTCTTAACAAAATGCGTAAATAACAGATTCATGAATGGCAAATGGCAACCTTTCAGAACTTTGTAAGGGTTGATGTATGTATATATTTAGGAAAATACGGTGGAGGCTCTCCTGAGTGCCCAATAGTCCTCTTCCCTTCACTACATCTTAAATAAAAAAAACCAAATCTGAAAGGTTATGACAAGTATTTCTGGACCTGTTCTAAAGCACTTAAGGGGGTATGTGAACCCACTTCTGGATTCAGTTCAATATGTATTTCCAATTTTATGTAAAATACATATGAAGTGCCCTGTTATTTCTTTTCTGCACCCTTCCTCTCCATTCAGTCACCTCTGCATATTTTAGCATTCCTGGTGTCAAAATATTTCACACCAAAGCAGTAGATTTTACAATCAGCAGATAATAAGGAAGGTAGAATCTTTCTTATCCCTGCTCATTTTTCATTTCCAGCTGTTAAATGAGAATAAATATATTGATTTCCTCTTTAAATGCCTTAATTTGTGCAGATATGTGATCCCAGAAGGAAAGAAGGTTTGTCCATGGAATTGCAAATGGTTTTGTTGACAGCCTTCCCTTACACTAATTTAGAAGAAAGAATATGTATGCCTTGGTATTTAGCAGACTGGAAATAGTAAAGCCTTGAAAGGCATGAGCTCATTTGACTTGGTAAAACTTTTTCTCCTATAGCGTCAAAGAAAAATACAGAAAGACCGTCTTGTGGGGGAGTTCACCACAGCACTAACAAATTTTCAGAGACTCCAAAGGCAAGCTGCTGAGAAGGAAAAAGACTTTGTAGCCAGAGTAAGAGCCAGCTCAAGGGTGTCTGTAAGTATCAGAAAATGTGCCAGTATACTCTTTACATTGGTATTAGTGGTGTTCAATGTCAGATTTGCCTCCACAGTGCTACTTAGCTTATAGCTGATTCTAAATGCTGCAGAACATGTGCTATATGATTTTATAGTAAAGGCTACATTAAGTTGTAATAACCTCCCTGGAGAACTGTTACTTTTTCCTTGCCTTTGTCACACAGAGTCGTGAACTGCCCCTGTGTTCATGCTGTAATCTTGCAAAAGCAACTTCTAGTAGATATTGAAATGCTTTTGCTCTACCTTTAGATATCAACAGATCTTTTCCTTTGGGGAAGAATGACTTGCCAGATTTCAGTGGAATATTAAGGTGGAGAAGTGCTGAGTAGCTTCAGATGTTGAGCTTTTCCTTGTCAGTATATCAATTATGCCTTTTGACTCTGTGCCAAATGCACATTGCTGTACTTGTAAATTGTAGCAGGCAGTTACTGAGCTGAATGCTTCTGCTTGTATTTCAGCTTTATGCATGCATAAAGCAAAATCAGGATGCGAATGTGTTAAATCATGTTTCATGTTTGACTTCGTATAAACCTTCTAGTATTGACTCCTTATAGAAATGTTGACAGTGCTCTTTTCAGGGCTATAATGTTTTATTTATATTTTTAAACACTGATCATGTAGGGTGGGGCTCCAGAAGATAACTACAAAGAAGGAACACTTGTCTCTTGGGACAGGTAGGTTGCATTACTTAATATGCCTTAACCTAGCTCAGAATAAGAAACAATCTGCAGAGAAGCAAGCTGCCCATGATTTTTTGGTTTTTAGCATAGAGAAGATACTTTGATGGCATAGATGGGAAGAAAAAGCAGTTCACATAATGCCCCCCCTTTTTTCCTGGTGCTTCAGCTGCAACCATCTTCTTAAGCTCCCCTAAGCTACGTTTGGGTTTTCTGAGACCCAAACTTAGGGAAGAAGAGTCCAACTTGAATGAAGTAAAACTGTTATGATAAGGGCCCAGTGTTTACTGGGAGCTCACATTGCTTCCATACCCTCCAAGAACTGTTTCTCAGTCTCAGATTCTTTTTTGTTGCTCAGATAGATGTAAACTCTGCAGTTTATAATTTAGAAGGAACTTTGACCTTGTATTCATACTTAGAATTTCCAGTCAGCCACCTGCTCTTCTCAGCACTGCTCCAGCAGCTCTGCTACACCAAAGCTGTGATCGTTATACCATCTCTGTTAGCCAGGGACAGGCAAGGGTGAAAACACACATTTTTATTAACTTACTATGTAAAATGTGCTGTGTACTTAACTGTAGTGTTATCCTTCTGAATAATTTCTCATTGTGTTTGTTCAATTCTGCATGGATTTTGTTTTTGTTTTTTTGTCTGATAGTCAACCGCAAGCACAAGTGCAAGATGAAGAAATTACAGAAGATGACCTCCGTCTTATCGAGGAGAGGGAATCTTCCATTAGGCAGCTTGAAGTAAGTACAAGTGGCTTTACAGCAGAATATGCTTTTAATGTTCCAAAGAAATAGCATTTTAAAGGAGCATGAGGATTAATTGCAGACATGAATCTTGAGGAGTTTGAGTTTGTCTGTGGGTGTGGTTTTTCCCCTTCAAAACTGTGAAATGATGTGAAATGGACATTTGAAATCTACTGTATGAAAACCATGTTTTGGTATACTGTCTTTAACTTCAGCTATGGAATAATAGAATGCTCATGTGATTGCAAGAAAAAGTACATATAATTTTTTTCCAATATGGTCATATTATAGAACCATTTTAAACAGTGAATATAAATGGAGCAAAATTATACCTCTCTCTCCTCATGTCTTCCCAATGTATTGTTCAACATGTTCATTTTTAAGTGGATTTTTTTTAACATTTCTGGAAATACAGAGATATTCTGTTTCATTGAAACTTTTGTAAGTAAAGGGTTGTTAAAAAAATTAAAAATAAGATGTAAACTACATGAAAAATTGCCATGTGTGATGAAATACTGACATAAGAGACTTCTGTGAAGACAAAAATAATTTTTCCAGCCAATCTATAATCCACATCTCTATCACCACTAAGAAAGCTGCTGGAACTGGAGTTTCTCAAGAAGTCTTCTTGATGCATGTGACAAAATCCAGTCTATGTATAATTTTTTCCAGTAATGTCTCCCTTGCCACCCATACTTTTAACTTACAGTGAATTGAAGTAAATGTATATCAGTCATTAGTTAAGAGATCATATCCACAGTTGCTAACATGGCATCTGTCGCTTCAACATAACCAGGTGGTAGTAGGATAATGTGGGTGCAGAACATCGACCATGTTATAGAGGTAATTTCTGTAAACTGTGGTGCTTAGGAAAATTTTTGTGTTTACAATAGGTGTACTAAAACTAATGCAAAATACTTCCTGTAAGTGCTTTTATTAATTTTGTTTAAATGGCTAGCTTTTCAGAGATGTTGGCATGAGCTTTTCCCTGCAGTTAAAGTAATAATACAAGTGTGTGTGTAGACGAGCCTTCTGCAATGAGAGGTCCTGCTTGGGATGTGTTTTGAAGTATACTCTCTGCACATGATCATCCTCGGTTTGGTTGGATAGATAGCTTGCTTATGATAAACTTGGTCTCAAAGTACCAGAAAAATGTTCAAAATAAGCACATTAAGGGGTTTTTTTTATCCTGTAGTATAAAGAGTCATGGGTGCACACCCTGGAGGAGAAGGAACAGTATTTATATCTAAATGCACATAGATGCTAAAATGTGTGAGGTACATTAATGATTTGATTGGTTTTTTGCAGGCTGATATTATGGACATCAACGAAATTTTCAAAGATCTAGGAATGATGATTCATGAACAAGGTGATGTGATAGGTAAGTCTAATTCAAATATTACCTGAAATTTTTTTATTCCGTTTTTCTGGACAGCTGCAGTGTAGAACTTCATTTTGCTGGAAAAATTCCTCTAATGACACTATCAATGCTAAAGTAAATCAGGTGCAACCTAATAATAATGGGTAGACTGGCTGAAATGACTGGGAATACAGTAAGAAAGTGTGCTTGAAATCTAGTTTAAAACGTGTAATTTTTCATGTGTATAAAATGTCTTTAAAGTAGTTTTTTGAACTATTTGTACATAAAATTGGAGTTTATGTGGGACATTTTACCATATTTGCTAATGGATCTAAGTGTGCAGATTCAGCAAAGATTCATGCTTTGCCTTTCATGGAAACAGGTTTACTGTTTTAACAGAATGTGATAGGAGAATCCATTTTCTGAATCATCTGCTAAGCAATGCTGTTGTCTACATCCAGCATATATTTTCAGGGCTTTTTTTATCACCTTGGCCCATAACCAGTTAATGTTTTCCACTGAAAAAATCTGTGTCAATATGATAGAACACCAAACTAGATTCATGCCTCTCAGGGTATTGTTTGGTCTGTTGCCTGTTTCATAAACCATAAGACTTCTTTTAATCTGAGCAGAGAGTAGTCAGTAGGAAGTTGGAGGACAAGTAATTTAAAAAGGAAAAAAATAAAGGTAGAAGTACTGAAATTTTTTATCCTGGTTGGTATCTAAGGCATGAGTGTAGGATGGGTCAAGCTTTCATAATACAAGGTACAATGATGAATACTGATGAAGACACCAGCATTTGGGGGCAGCTGTTACATGTGCTCTCAAGTATATTTCAGCATTCCAAACCTTGTCTGGGCTATGACTAATCAAAATTTGAAATCTTTCCTTTCAAAAAAAGACAGCATAGAAGCCAATGTGGAAAATGCAGATGTACATGTGCAGCAAGCAAACCAGCAGCTGTCAAGAGCAGCGAACTACCAGGTAATGCCAGTTGTGTGAAACTGTCCTTCTGCAGTAGTCCTGACTTAGACTTTCTTACGCAGTTCGGATTTTGCCTGGCAAGTTCCTCAAGGCTTGAAGACTTAAAGGTTTATGTTAGACTACAATGGTATTTCTAGGTCACTATATAACAAAAGTCAATGACTTCTCAAAGGTTCAGGTTTCCTGTGAGGCTGTTTCCAGCCAGACTATTTCAGAGCCTTCTGAGATTTTATGAGACCACCTTGAGTTTACGCCTTTACTTAAAACAAACAAAAAAGCAAAAATCCCCAAACCAACAAAAAAAACTTTACACAAACAGACTCCTCCTTTTATAATTCAAGAAGTTAAAGGTTCCTGTATATGGGAGAGCAAGCCTCTGGGGATCACTGGAGAAATAGGGAAGATAGGCAGGAAAGTCTTCTGAAGAAGTGGCCAGTTAGCACCAATTTTTGCTCTCTAAAAATCTTCCCAAAGCTGCATATATCCAGCTTTTGTTATTTGCTACTCTGATGCTGAAAATGTATTTCAAACTGTCAAACTTTTTTGAAAAGCCTTTTAAATACCTTTCAATGTCACTTCTTTATATCATTTTTGGAACTTACTAGAAATAATCTTACTAGTAATAATCTTCCCCTTTGAGTTAGTCCTTAGACTTTTTCTTTAAAATCCTCTTATGTGTGTTAGTAGTAGCTAGGACAGTAAATGAGTGACATAATGTCTGAAAGACTGCCTGCTGATTTCAGAAGTGGGAGAGGGTGCATCCTTGAACTGTATTCTCAGTGGGACTAATTGGCACGTTAAGTATGGTTGGTGGCTCCTATTTTGAAACTTACAAAGTTCAGGAAAAAAAATAGTAGCAGCCAAATTTTTCAGTGTAAGGTATTAGTTTTCTGGTTGAAATTTAAAATTAAAAACTTCATGCTTTATTTTGAGGAAAGGATCTTCTGATCTCAAAGGAAGGTTAAGGAGACTGGACAAGCTTCTGTTCAGTGGGTCTTGCAGGAGAGACCAAACGCTGCAGAGTTGCCCTGTGCTTGGTTGAAAGGGCTGTGTAGTTTGCTTTGGGTTTGAACTTTCCTTTGCTTGAGAACTCATACTTGTTCCAAGGTGCTGAAAAATTTCAGCAACTATTATATCTGGCCTGACCCCCTCAAGGAAGTGTTAGAGGCCGAGGTGTGCTGGGGGCGATGAGGCTGTTGATACCCTCACAGCTCCTGTTTATGGTTGGATGAGCTCTGCATCACTCATCTGCCATGTGGAGTGCATTCACACAGCAGAACAGCTGGGGCAAAGCCAGGCTGCTTCAGCACTTGTAGGAATGATGATATGTGGAAATAAGTTTGTCGTGCCTTGCTTAAGTAGTATTACAGGGGAAATGTTTGACTTCAATGCATTTCTGGTAAGAGGGGGCCAGCAGGATGCAGAAGGAAGAGATTGTGATTGTAATGAGAGAACGGCCAAAGCAGGAAGATACTCCAGCAAACCGATTGAGTTCTAGCAAGTAAAACAATGAAATGAAGAAATCTCAGCCTGATGGTGGGAAAAGTGGTAATGAGACAATAAAACTAGAAGAAGAGAATTGTTAAGAAATTTGGTGGTCTGGGTGGTACTGGGCAGAGAACTGACAGCTTCAATGAAGAACTGACACAGATGTTGTTCTTCAGAGAGGAAAATTTAAAAAACCCAAAACATCAAAACCACCCAGGCAGAAGAACTTTTGCCAACTACAGCACAGCCTGGCTTTACTTCTGGGGCTGTGGCCTAGAATCCCAGGATCTGAGTGTTGTTACTCCTTGGCTATCAGCAAGAGCCCGAGAAACCCATTGGTAATTTTCTTTCATCCTGTGAAGAAAACCTTCAGATTCCGTATCTTTCAGATAAAGGATGACAGACTGCCTCTGGTCTTGAGTGCTTTGATATCTCAAGTTACAAACCTGTATGGGAAATGTGAATGTTCTCAACATGCTCATAATTTGGAGTTTTAGTGACATCTATATAAGTGGGTCTCTAGTCATGTCTCTTTGGTTTGGTTTTTTTGTTGTTGTTGTGTTTGTTTGTTTGTTTTTTCTTTAAGAGCAAGTTGTACCTAAGAAACTTGGCAAAAAGACCTTTAAAATAACTGTGAATGGATACACAGCAGTCTAAAATTGTAATCCATTGTTCCGTTCTGTATATACATTAATAGTCCTTTCTATCAGACCATTTCTACCTCCTCTGTTGTGCAAGTGATTGTCCATTTTCTTCTCTATGCTGTCACCTGTGCTCTCACGTTACTTCCGCCAGAATTCTAATTACATCCATTCATTGCATTACTGTGTTTTCTTTCATTGATTTATTATGTGTACCAGAAAATACCACTGAAATCATTCTGTTGATGAATATAGCCATAAAGTAATGTAGGTAACTTTGCTTTTTTTTTTTCCCTTTAACATCTTTATATGGCTTGAACATCTTTATATGTAAGGACACAATTTAGTTAGATTGCACAAGCAGTAGGACCATAAAAGCACCTGAAGAGTTTTCTGATGTTCTGATGTTGTACAGTTTTCAATCAACTTGTTTTTTTCTGTTGGCAGCAAAGATCCCGAAAGAAGATGTGCATACTCATTATTATACTTGCTGTTGGAGCATTGCTTGTTGGAATCATCGTATGGTTATCTTCAAGATAAGTCTCTGGAGAAAGCTTTGTAATTTGTATTTAAATTAGGAAAGGAAATTCCTAGTCATGGTTTGCTCATTGTGAAGCTGAGTAAAATAGTGGTTCTGTACTTCATCACACTCACTTTTTTTATAAGACTTTTTGTTTTAACCTGAGAAATAATGTTCTCAGTACTGCCGTCAGTGAAACTGCCTGCCCTGTCGGATGTGGGTGCTGTCTTACCAGAAATAAACAGTCAAGGTCATAAACTGTTCTGTTAACTTAAACATAAAACATCTTAAGGTGTAGGGGGCTAATCAAAGTAATGATCATTTGTGTTGACAGGGTGGGTAATTATCTTTTGGGATATTGCTAAATGTTGCTGCCAAAACAAACTCCTGAATTGTTGCTTGAGGCAACGAGTTCACGTCTCAGAATTTAAGGTAGAAATTTATTTCTTCTCTCTTTCCCTTCCATCACATTTGCCTACCCATTTGATATGGGTGGTTTAAAATTAAAATGTAGGTTGCTGAAGTTGGTGTGATCTCTTTTATACCTGAAGCCTGTGAATTAAGCCTTCAGTTTGCTTGAAATCTTTTAGATGCTCCATTTTTCTCTGTATCTGGCATCGAGTATGGTTGTCTGGAAGCGTCCTGCAAAGGTATGTAGGGTGAATGATGTAATTATGTGGATTTTTTGTTCCAGTCTTTGCATTAAGAAATACTGTGTTTTATTGCACACATCTGGTATCTTTGCATCTGAAGTGTGCATGAGTGGATTTGGCTAGATGAAAATATGCTCTAGTCTGTGACTTCATAGACTTACTGGGAAGAATAGAAATTCCCACTTCCTAGCTGCACTTGAATGTTACTGTCCTGAAACTGCTGTGATTTAGTTTCCATGAACAGGTCCAAAGTTGTATGTGATGTCCTTCACACAGCTTAAGAAAAGAAGATTAGAAGTTCAATTCCAAGGTCAACACTGGTATTTGAAATTAAGTTAAAATCAGTTGAACTGACTGAAAGAGTTTAAGAAGTTTGATGCTTATAGCCTTTAAAATGACCTTTTTTTCCTTTTGTGCCATTTTGTACTAATATATTAAAAATGTAAAAACAGTTTTTTGCCAATTAATTATTTGCCTTTTTACTTAATCTTGATGAACTAATCTGAAAATTGTACAGATGAATAAGTCACTTAATCTGTATTTTGTAAAGTTCTTCCACACCAGACTGATAGAGAATGCACTGTGTACACGGTGAACTATGAAATATTATTTGGGAACAATCTAACTGTAAGCATAAATGAAATGTAACCATGCAACCAAAATAAAGGTCTTTTAAAGAGTTCCCTTTTCTAGTAGTTGTTTTTTTTTTCAGAAGCCATCTTTAAAAGCACACCTGTCATCTTTGCCTTTATGTGAATAATTGAAATACCTCTAAACAACTCCAGAGAATTTTAGCTCAGCTGGTGAGGCAGCCCAGGGGAACCTCTCTTCCTGTACTGTACTTCACATGGTTAATGAAAATGCTCCTGGATCTTGTATTCCCACCTACTGATGCTAATGCCTTGGGTTTTTTGTTTTCAGACTGCACTAGTCTAAACTAGAACAGCAGTCAGCATTTTGGCTGGGTAGCTTTCTTACCAGTGAACTGTCTAAAACTGACTTTGGAAATGTCCTGACTTTAACAAACTCTTTGCACTACTTCAAACAGGCACAGAGGAATGACCTGATCCTATTTGCCCAGGAGAATCTTTTCTCTGTTGCAATACCTCATACCTGTCTCTATCAGTGACTGATTCCATTGACATTCTGAGGAATGAAAAGAGCTCACTGGCAGCAGATCTTCAGCTCTGACTCCTAACAGATGAGAAATTCTGTCTATGCTTCATACCTGTTACATTGCATTTGTCTGCTTGTTTGGTTTTCTGCTAGGAGGGTTCTCTACTAAAAGGCTTACGACCTTGAAGAATTTTGTTCTTGGAAAGAGATAGTATATTTACTGAGTGTTTACCTTATAAAAGGATGAATACCCTCTTTACTGAGTTTGGGTTTTTTCTTTAAGAAAAAGGCTGCAAGGTGGGAGAGCCAGTGCATAAAAGCTTCAGTTATTAGGAGCCAGAGAATCAGGCTGGGGCAACAACACCATATGACTCAGGAATTCTGCGAGTTGCGCAGCATTGCATTTCCCAAACCCCTGCTGCAATCTGCGGCCTCAGCTCTTCTGTGTCTGATTTGCGTGCATGTCTTTATTTCCCACATGGAATTGTCTCTTTATTTTCAGAGTCATGTGTCTGTTCAGCTGCTCTCTGGTCTTAGTGGTTGGGAGGTAGCACTCTGAGGGAGAAGAGTGCTGCTGAGAGTCCTTGTGGGTGCCTCGCTTTCATTTCTGATTTATTCAAATAAAACCCTGCTTGTGGTGTGGGGGTGCCTCCCCCACATGCTCTCAGATGAAAGAATTCTTCCTTGAATCCCAGTGGAGGTAGGACACTGGAGCCCTTTACAGCTGGACAAGCTGAAGGGCCAGCTCTCAGAAGTGACAGGGATGGTTCTGGCAGGCATGGTGGCTGCTGCTTCTGCTGCCTTGTCTGAGGCAGGGGCTGATGGGGAGGTCAGCGCTGGAGTATTTACGCACAAGCTCCTGTACCTGTTGGAGAGACCAGCCTGGAAGGCCCTAATTGCTCATTAAGGATCTTGGTGCTGTTAATTTTCAGACTTGATTAGGCAGAAACGAAGTGCTGGGAGGGGTTGTATTTAGAGTGTCCATGTTGGGGGGGCATAAATACTCCTTTCTAAGCTGCTGTTAATGGAGCTTCTCTCTATCATTTCCCTCCCTTACATGCATACATTCTTAAATGTTTGAAATGCAACTTCCAGGTATTTAAAGGGAGCTTTGATATCTATTAAGAACCCAATAAAACATCTGTGTGTAACGTGTATGAGTCAATGTTTTTAGAACAAAGATTTTGGCTGTTCTGAATTATCCATCAATATCTGTCAGATTAGCAAGGCCAAAAAATGCAGTCAAAGCACCCTTCATTTTGCTGAAGGAACCTGCTAAGAATAATTCCTTTGTAGTTATCTTAACCACACACCAGGAGTGCTTTTCTGTTCTTTCTTACTTTTTCAAAGAGCTGAAAATCACAGGGACACACAGCTTTTAAAAGGTTTTTCTTCTTTTTTTCTGCTGCACCTCCCCCCTTGGAAATTGTTCTGGTAATCAGCAGGGTGTGCAGTATCCCCAGGCTACTTTCATAACCTAGGAGCCTTCATAAGTCACCCACCCGCACACTGTCTGTGTATCGTCAGCAAATATGTTTGATGTCAGAGGTGTGGGCTAGATTTTGAATATCAGTAGTTTGAAACCATGAAAAAAAGATGGAGTAAGGGGTCTAAAGGAGGGGGGAGGGAGAGAATGGCGTAATCAGTTAGTGAAGTTGAACCAATACCCTTGTAGTTGATCACTGTTTTGGGAAGTTTCGAGGACTGTGTTGTGGGGTATCACATTTGAAAGAGATGACTTGCTTTGCTTTTGTTTAGTTCTGATTGAACCTGTTTGATGATTTCAAGAGCATCAGTGAGAAAGTGCAGAGATCTCCTTGCTGCTGGATATCACCAGCTGATGGTGTTCTGTTTCTTATGGTACCTGTGGTGCAAAGTGGTGCTTGAGTAGATGCCACACAGGTCTCCCTTTCAGTTGCAATTAAGTCCAGAGCTCTCACCGAAAACTGTTGAGAAGTGAGGACTAATTACCCTCTGATGAGGTGCCCACCTGCAGAGCCATTCTAGATGCTATTGCAATATAAGGGTTGCAAGAATAAATATCTGAAAGCAATCAGCTTCCAGGCATCTTTGTCCTTGTAGGGGTCTCTGATGGTGCCCCTGATGCTACAGAGGTTTCTGTAGCTTAAGAATGCAGATAACAAAGCATTTACTTAGTTTTGTGTTTCCTGATACATGATATCCTTCTGTGATAAAGGGAGTCATGTGTTTGCATAATACTAAAGAACTCCACAAACCCAGGAATAGCCAGAAAAGGTAGCAAAATGTTCATTTTTCAAAGGCAGAGAGCAACAAATGATGCTGTAACTTGCTACTTAATACAACTCATTCTCGACTTTTTCCATTGGCTATATTGAATGTCTAGTCTTGAACACGGCTGCAGTGATTTGGTTTGCTCCTATCCCAAGAATCTCTATTTCAAATATCAAAGAGGTGCTCAGGGTAAGAGAATGCATCACACTTGTGGGTATAGTGCGGGGGCAGAGGAGGGCCACAAAATGATCCCAGGGCTGGAGCACCTCTTTTCTGAGCTCTGAGAGAGTTGAGTTTGTTCAGCCTGGAGAAGAGAAGATTCCAGGGAGACTTCACTGTGGCCTTCTCCTACTTGAAGAAGTCCTCCAAGAGAACTGGAGAGGGACTTTTTACAAGGGACAAGTAGTGATGGGACAAGGGGGAATGGTTTTAAACTGAAACTGGGTAGGTTTAGATTAGATCTAATGAAGAAATTATTTACAATAAGGGTGGTGAAATACTGGCATAGGTTGCCCAGAAAGGTGGTGGATGACCCAGCCCTGGAAACACTCAAGACCAGGCTGAACTGGGCTCTGAATTACCAGATCTAGTTGAAGATGTCATTGCACTTTTCAGGAGGGCTAGACTAGGTAACTTTTAAAGGGTCCTTCCAATCCAAACTATTCTATGATTCTATATTTGCAAGAATATTCTAAAGAAGAAATATTCAGTATAAGTGTCTGGTCTTTAATAGTCATATCTCTGTACATGAACACAACACTACTGCTGATAAAATATATTTTTCTGGTTTAAGACAAAAATAACCTAGATTAAAATGCTTGTTAGCACAAGAAAATTAATCAGTTTGAAGCTTTTTATTTTTATTACTGTCACATTTAAAAATGTCATGCATATTTAAAAAAAAGAAAGTAAAAGGGGAAAAGTAAAAACAAAAAAAAATTAGAAGTCACTAGCCGCACTGTTCACCCCTGCTTCCCCCTTCAAGATTCATTTTGGACTGAGTTGTAATTGTGTTTTTCCTTTATTTAGTGTTTATGCAGAAAATGTTTGGTCTTTGGCAGTACTAATTGAAGTCTGAAGAGGTAATAAGGGTGAGAAGGAGTAGGCACACTGCGTAATCCAGGCAGTATAAATTATAATCTTCCTTCCCACCTTTGCTCATAAAAGCTGCTGGAGCTCGCTGTAGCTGCCAAGTTTACAGCTTAGGAGGAAGGACTCCAAGACCCACAGGGAATTCCTCAGCAACAGCTTCAGCTGCTCCCAAGTCCTGCGGGCTGCATAGACCTTTATCTAATAAAGGAGATAAGCAGGGGCAAGGAGAGGACCTTTTCTCCTCTAAAGTAGAACATCAGCCAGCAGCTTGTGGAGTGGGTAGATAAATATACTCCCTGCCATCTGCACCATGTTTGCTCCCTTTCCCACCCACCGCCACACCCCTCTCATACACCCAGATGTTCTCAATGCAGAGGAAACTGAAACCCCAAAATTGGGTCCACAGAGCCCCGCACAAGAGAAGAATTAGACCTTCATATCTTGTGGTCTTCTAAAACTTCTCTGCCACAGTATTACTGAAATAAGGAGATGCCTCATTGTCTAATATGCTGTTCTCCAACAGCTTTTCTTCAACCAGATAAAGAATAAATATAATCTTGGAGACTAGCCACGGTATTGTCAGGGAGAATTAGGCTGAAGGAGTTTGGGGGATTAGAAATGCTTATTAAAAAGTAGATTTGAACTGTCTTTGTAAGGTGACAAAAACAAGTTAGGGCTTTCTTATCCTATATCGGCCATAGTTTTGATGTCTTCAGCAAACCCTTATTTAAAATAATAAGAGAACTTTAAATAGAGAAGCAAAGTAGACAATTTGTCCCTGATTTGTATTGTTTCTGTTTACAAGCTAGTCTGTAAATTCCCAAGCAGGGACTGCAAGATGTGAAGCTCTAGGGGAAGGGGAGCTGTCTGCAACAGTGAGCCACTATCCTTCATCTAGTGTAACCCCATGGTGGCATCCCTGGGAAAGGGCAATCTGGCACCTGAGTGGCCACACAAAAGCACAGGGCATCACTAATTTTCAATTTTTTCAGGTCCAAGGAGAAGTAAACAAGGCTGGGGAAGAAGAATGTATCCACAAGGAAAGTCAATTCAGCAGCTGTCCTGAAAATCAGCCCTGTCTGGTTGTGGCGGGGGGAGGCCATAGCCCACAGACTCGTTTGCTAGAGCCAGCTGTACACACTCTCCCCCCAGCTGAGGGGGAGGAGAGTTTTGGGGTGTTTAGAGAGTTTTGGCTCAGTTGTAAAGCAGGCAGCTGTCGCCCTGGTTTTCCTACTGTTCTGTGTTTTTACTTTTGTAGTAGAAGTTCTCATGCATTTTCTATAAACATAGCTCTTGTTTTTCTAACCGGCATAGAATGTTTTCTGAACTTCTGGATTGTTGTTCATTCCTTTCTCCAAGGCGGAGAAAGATGATAGACTATGTTCCTATCCTGTAGAATTGCAGAGGTGTTAACCTCATCTACCAATGTGTGGTTGTTTTAAGAGA
>VZTE01005416.1:152448-202840 GCA_013397775.1 Eulacestoma nigropectus | reverse complement strand
GCAGGGCCAAGGAGAGTTCGGGCTCGGGACCGGGACGGCCCGAGCCCGGCCCTACATCTCCTACTCCGCCCGCGTCCCCGCCGGGGCTCTGGACGCGGCCCTGGGACCCCCCTAAACCCTGCCAGTCACAGCAGCGCCGGGGGAACTTATAGTTTAGCGTCAACATTCTCATGGAGAAACCCCAAAAATAATGGAGATGGGGGTCTGAGGGGAGGGGACAGTTTCTGCTGTAAATTAAAAACTCCTTGGGAAAATAAAGCTGTGGAAGAGCTCATTTACTCAGTAATTGTACTTCAGAGAGTGGGCCTTGCTTCAGTGCTGCAGTCACCAGTCATGCTTTTGGGGGGACTGTGGGCTTGGCTGTGGGGCTGAGGAGCAGATCACAGAAGCGGGTAAGCCAACCAGTCTAGATTTTCTTTTAGGAAGAAAGAAAAAGAATCCAACCAGCAAAACCTCCCGTCTAGTCACATGGCACTGTGTACTCTAGGGGGCTGACAGGGCTTTGATGTAGATAAGTATTAGTGAACCTGTTTTAGGAGAGGGGAAGGGAGGAACAGTGGATTGTTAAACATAACCTGCCTCAGCTGGTACCAGCCTTCCCCTGTGCCTGAGGTGGCACCGCAGCTTCACAGCCGGAACAGGCCCCAGCAGTCCCTATGTTCTGATGGATGGCATGAGACTTCACCAAAAATCCTCCAAGAGAAGACAAAACAAATTTCGGAGTATGACACTTCTCTCAAGGCATTCCATGTTAGAATCAGCTGTGCTTAGTTTACAGGTCAGTAGGAATACCTGGATTTATCAATTCTCTCCCCAGAGCCAAGCAGTCAGTCCAGCATTCCCTGTCTACTCTGATGCCAGCCACTGTCTTGCATTCCAGCTCGCTCCTCAGACGGAAAAGGGCAGGAATGTCAGGAAGCATATCTAATAGAAAAGGAATCTTGAACTGCATTCAAGTACTACCCTAATCTTCCTCAGACACCTGGGAGCATAACTGCTGAATGTTACTGGCAGTAAGGCTTCTTCCCAGCTGGGTGTTCCTGTATCCGAGGCTCTGCAATGTGGCTGGACACAGGCTGGACACACAGGTAAGGGCAGGGCTCAACAACTATTGGCAGTGAGGTGGAAGTTTGTTTTGGCAAGTGCTGTCACCTTGCTTGGATGCTGGGGAACAGGCCAAGGCAGAGCTGTGGGTCAGTAGAACCAGCCCTGCTCCAGCAGTGCTGTCACCATGTCACTGCACTGGGGCAAGCACAAATCTGTCACCTTTAATCCGCCACAAAACAGACGCAACTCAGACATTATAGTTTAGGCATGCAACATGTCATACGTAACAAAATGGATTAGATAGCAGTGTATATTAAATAAATCTTTGTGAGTAAGTAAAAAAGAAATCACAAACAATTGCTGAGGAACATGTCTGCAGGCTCAGGTCTAGAACTGGTTGGGTTTTCTCTTACTCAGCAGCAGCCAAATTCACCATGGACAGATCTTGAACCAGAAGAACATGTGCAGTGGGAAGGAGTAAAATCCCGTTCATGTTTATGCTCAAACCAGGTCTGCTTTCCCGGTGGTACAGAAAGTGCCTTTAGAGTGGGTGCAGTTAAAAATGAACAACCCCAGAGTTAATTAGGTTCATTAGCAAGTGCACACGAACAGGAGCCAGAACAGAGCTGTGTTCCAGAGTGCCAGATTTCATTCGGAACACCTTCATTGCAAACAGGAATGATGGAAAACGAATCACTGTACAGAGAGAATGACAGGGTTCAGCACGTTCTCCTAGAAGGCTTAATGCCAACCCCAGCCCAGATGCTTTGTAGCACATGTACAGCTTGGCAGTAACGAGGCAGTTTCGGTAGAACAGAGATCTGGACATGCTGTGTCAGGGCTCTGCTGTGCCTGGACATTCTTCTAGTACTTATACAAATATGCAACATCCAGCCCATACTTCTGGATACAGAACAATAGTGATGTGCTTAATGAAGAGAGTTGCTTTCGAGAGACAGCCCGTGGAGAGAAAGCTTCCAACAGAGCTTTCTCCTACTCTCCTAATGGCTTAGGAAAACAAGGCTCAACGTGCTTTGAAAAAAAAGTCTGGTATGAAATTCAGAAAAATGCTCATTTTTCCAAGTATATGATATTTAATTGTAATGAAATAAAATCTGAAAATGTCTAAATCAATTAAGAAGTAAACATGAGTTGTAATACTATACCTGTAAAATTATTAATTCCATTCATTGTCATTAGAAATTGTGTAAAATATTTATTAAGGGCTTTGCCTACAGAGGCACAACATAAATATAGTAAGTCCTGCTGAAATGTGATCAGTTCTCAGCTGCTGCGGGGACATCAGCAAGGCCACCCCAGGTGACAGTCCTGGCCTCGGGGCTCGGCCCCCACGCTGCCAGGGTTTGCTCCAGAGCCCAGCGTCGGGCAACTGCTCTGCCACAGTCCCTCGGAGTCCCTCAGGCAGGTGCCAAAGCCAGCAGAACGTGCTTGGAGAGGGAACGGGTGCCGCAATGTTAATCCACCCCTTCAAACCCTTGGGCATTCTCCACGGCCATGAGGAGCTTCTCCCGCAGATCCTCGAAAGATTCATACAGAGGTAAGTCTAGGCGGTTAAAGCTGGAAGGGACAAGGAAAGAGTCACTTAATAATCCATGGAAAAACAGAGTTTTAAAGGACTAGAAAAGGTTAAATAATTGAGGTCTTGATTAAGAATGCAGCTTGTGGTCCACAGTGTTCCTGGCACACCTCACACCTGCCCAAGGTGAGCTCTCCAGTAACTGTGTGCTGCCTTCCTTTGCAAAGCTGGAAGCAGGCATTTGGTAAAAATCACTTAGGAGAGGAAAAAAGCCAACAGAAAGCCCCTCACAGTATTTAGATGATGGAAAACAATCTTTGTCAAAAGACTGATTTCTTGAGGCTCAGCAAAGATATTCTGGATTTAGAGGACAGACCCTTTGCTCTCTGGAGGGAAAAAAGATTAAACATCCAAGAGAAAGTCTTCCAAAAGTAAAAGCTAGCAGAGAATTGGAACCCAAAGAGGATGGGTTGATTTTGGAGTGTGTTCAGGGTAGTGTTGTGTTTGTGTTTGGTGGGGGGTTTTGTGCTTTTGTTTTCAGGTTTGGTTTTTTTATTAAAACTCATTATTCTACAGAATGATTACTTTCATGGAAAGATCCCCAGTCTGTACTGATAGTCAACAAAATAGTTTTCCAATTCAGCACAATTTTTCTTTAAAAAGCCACATTCCTGAAATGTAAAAGAGCAAGACAGATTTGTACTGAATGCTTTCAATGTTTGCAAAATCTATAAACCAGGGTTAAATTATCTTATAACCTTACATTTGATTTGAATTCTCCAATGATTTATGGGCATTCTATGGCCGTTTGGTGATGTCTGACTTGCTGTTGTTCATTACATCCACTTACTAGGATGTGGGAAATAAAATAATATCCTTCAGTTTCTCAGTTTGTGAAGGCACTGGGGACCTACAGGATCAAATGCTGTTTGATGCAGAGCTGAGCATGGTCAGCAGCATGGCCCTTCTGGCAGGAGCAGCTCTGGAATTTATGCTTTGGTGACTTACCAGGTGTGAGCTCGGGGCAGCTTATCAGGACTTCCCCACTGCTCTATTGTAAACAGTTGAGGACCATTTGAACCTGTGTGAAAACAAAAACTGTATGAAACAGAAACTGCTGGACAGTAGAGAGACTGCCTAAACATTATTTTTAACATTCAATGCTGGCATCAATTGCGGGCTAGATTCTTTGCCTGTTACAGGTACATTAAAGCAACAGGAATGTGGTTCTTTCTTTCCAAGCCTGTTGAGTTGGTTTCAGAGCTTGTGCAATGCCAAGGAAGCGAGCTCAGACATCAGCATTTAAAACTCAGTGCTACATGGGGGTCAGAGGTTGGCTGGATTTCCCATTGTGCCACGAGCAGCTCACCATAAAGTTCAGCAAATCCGTTCATAGGCACACGTGACGTCCCGGTCACAAACTGCAGGAGCCGGATCCGTTTCTCAGCATCCATCAGCAGAACAGCCTGTGGCAAACGGACACCATCAGCCTCATCCTCCTACCCTGGCCTGGATGGGCAGGGCTAAAGAGCAGCCCAAAGCCAGCATGAATCACCTTTTGTACAAGCCAACCCTCAGGACACAATGGATTCTCTCTGCTCCAGGTCCCATTTGTGGGCTGCTCTGGCAGGAGCTACATCTGCCCTCACCTGAGTGAGGTGGGAGTAAGTCCTGCCCCCCAGCACAACCCCCCGCCATTCTTAGCAGTTTTCATGAAGAAAAATGATTGCAGAACAAGGCAGTAACTTTCACTTACAGGACCAGTCAGAGGTGGTGCCCAGCCTTACCTTCCAGAACCACTGGATAACGGGATGATTTGGGCAGTAACCATTTTTGTAGATGGTGTGTTGTCTCCAGTCATTGACATCGACGTCACCAAGGCCACACATCAGTAACTGCAAGGAAGCAGAACACGGCGGGATGTTAATGAGGGTGTGTTTCCCTGCACTCTCAGTGTAACAAGGTGTCACTGCCCCTCAGGGCTCTGACCTTCAGTCATTTATGCACACACGGGGGAGTTGGAGTTTTCACAGGCACACCCCCAAACACCTCCCTGAGTAAGTGCAGTTCTTTGCATGCCATGAATAGATTTATTAATTAGGGAGAAACATCTAATTTCCAACTCTGAGCAAGGCAGCTGTGTCTGCACATTCCCTTAGGGAGAGGGATGGATGACTGAAGAGCCCAGAACATGGCACATCTGTCAGAGAACTGTCAGCTCGGGGCACCAAATTGACTCACCTCCAGTTCATTTTCATCAAAAATTTTAATCAGATCAATAGGAAGCAGTTCTGTGAATCCCTAAGAAGAAGAATAGCAAAGTTAAAACTCTCATCCCACATAAATCCTAATTAAAAACATCAATGACCAAATTACTTCAAGCTCAAGTAATTAAACTTGAAAGAGAATGACCTTATTCTCATAAGGGAAAGATGATATATTCTTACACAAGATAAAACTGAAAAATCATAAAACCTAAGTATTCCATTTGCATTTCCTGCCAAGCCCCCTGCTCCCTTCACACAGACACCAGTGGGTAAGAAATCTGCGTTAAAAAAAAAAATCCCTATTTTTGTGAAAGAAAGGAGTTAAAGAGCCTCACCTCAAGAAAGGCATTCATTTGTTTCTGCACTCTGTTGACAAACCGCCACTGGATGACCAGGCTGCAGAGAGAAACAAAACCCCATCAGAAACACAAACTCATTAGCAGGTCTCAGCCAAGTGTTCAGAGGTTTCAGCAACCCCAAGTGCTTTCAGTGTGTCATTTGCAACTGCAGCAAGTTCAGGAAACTGAGCAGCTTCTGCCAGTTGTTCCAATTTATTGGCTGGTGACTGACGGAATTTTGAAGAAATAAAGCAAAAACCCCACTGACTACGACCAAATCACAGTGGGAATATTTTCACTCCTGTAGGTACCTACATGAGCAGACATTTTATTCTTCCAGAACACTGAGTAATTAACAATGCCCGGCAAAGTCTACAAGCCCTGAGGAGAGCTGTCAGGACACAGCACCTCGCCTATAAAGAAAGAAATAAACTGCAGCATCAAAGGGACACCTTGCTTTCAGTACCAGCCACCCACAGCATAAACACCTCACAGATGCAGGCATAAAAAAATCAATTCCAAGCATGGAATTGGTCCAGGTCCAGGCACTGGAAATGAATTCCCAATTTGCACGAATGTAGCAATTTTAATGCCTTTCCCCTTGGAAAAGCCTCTGATTAAAAATGCCAGCAGGTATAATTGAATTATGCATTTTACATCCTGGTAGGCAGAAAAACTGAGAAAGCTAAAAATTAAGCCTAATTTCAGATTTGGCCAATTTTTGATAGGAACACTGGCACTGGAATCCCGGCTCTGGTGTGTGACTGGCAGAGGAGGACAATGGGATGAGGGCCAGGCTGGAGGGCACCTTCTGGCTCATCTGAACTTGAGCCAGATGTTAGAGAAGCATGATTCCATGGGGGGGAATTTCAGGAAAACCAAGCATGTAATTTAATTTACTCTTTGTTCTTATATCTGACTGGATATAACCAATGTTAACAGTAAGATTTTTTTTTCCCAATGACTCCTGATGCCTTGTGCAGTACAAACTACAGGAATTGCAGCAGGGTCAGCTGAAAGTACAACTGCTCTTCCTTACTCCCAGGCATATTCCATAATGATACTTACTCAATGTATTCCCGCTTGTTTTCATTCGTTACCATGATTTCAGACCCATTGGGTTTCAGGTCCACTTGATATGTCTGTATTTCAGAAGACCAAAAAACCTGTTATTTGAGGACATCTGTCTCCCAGAACCCACTCTCTCTGAGCAGCGTTTTGCAAGCAGTATCAGGAAATCATTAGTAAATTGATTTACACTTTTGAACAAAGTTGCGCTGACAGAAGGGAAAACTGGCAGAGAGACGCTGGCTATTTAATAGTAGCTTTATTATAATTACTATAAAATATAACAATGAAATATATAATTTATATTTACAAAATTATAACAGTTATTATTTATAATCAAGTAAGCTAAATCACATATTGAAATTGCCCAAACCAAACCAGTGTATTACAAAACCTCTCCATTCTGTGGCTTCAATACTCTCCCTAGTTCTCTACTCTCTCATGTAATCCATAACCTTATGTTGCTTCAGGAAAAAGGCAGCAAGCACTGGAAAGTGGATCACAATGTTTTTGACAAGACATTGAGTGCATGTCCTGTGGTTTGAAATGTTGGAGTCAGTTTTTATAAAAGGCCCTGTAGTCCCCAGGTCCAGTTGTACCTGGAGCCAAGATCTAGTAAACAAATCTCAGAAGTAAACAAAGGGAAGATGTTAAAAGAGGTCATAAAACCCTCTAAGCAAATTAATTTAATTTAATGTCTACAACATTTTCATTTGTAATGGAGAAAGACACCCACAGACTGTGAAACTTTTAAACCTGGCACCTTCCCCCTGTCATACCAGCTGCCTCTGCAACAGGCACTGCAGAGAGCACCTCCCTGCAACCTCAGAAACCCAAACAGTCCCTGGGCTCCGACCATGTCCCAGCTGGACTGTGGGACACCTTTATTCCTCCTCATTGCAAATATTTTACTCAGCTGCACATCCAGCTTGTCCCAGAGATGTCACGGCTCCTTGACAGGAATTTGGCACCCCCAGTCCCAGTTGGGAACACGGCGAGGTGAAGGCTGATCAGTGACATTCACCACCACGAGACTCTGCTCAGTACTGAGGTACTTGTTGCCAATAACCAGTCCTAAGATGTAAATAACCTTTACATACCTGTCCAAAGTTTTCCTCATCTATGCAAAACATGAGATCCAGCTCTGTAGGGTCGTTTTCCAGGATCCACTTCAGAGAGTTGTAGTATTCACTATCCTAGGGCAGATCACAATTAGGCAGTTTGAAAAGGGGCAATTAGTGCAGAGTTCTAGAAACCCAAGGGCCTGTGAGCACTGGCATGGGTTAAATGGGGTCTTACCACTGACTCCATGTCTTTGAGAGTTATGGGCTTCCCCAGCATCATCTTATAGAAAGGTCTGATGAAGAAGCCTGTGAAAGAGAGGAGAGCGTTACCTGCCCTGCTCAGCACCTGCACATTCCATAAAAGTATGACCGCTCAAGAGCACCACCCCGGCATTTTCAGTTACCTCCTGACTGTAACGGCCCCGCAACTGCAACAGCATCACAGCAGCTCAGGTTTATTTAGGCACAGAAAGTCCAATTTTTCACTTTCAACAATTATCCACTAAATACCATACTCCACTGACCAACCTAACATTAATGGCAGAGAGAGCCAAAAGCTGGGGAATTGAGCTCAGGGCATTCTATCCCATTATATGAATCACCATTCAATTCCCAACAGGTCCAGTCCCAGACTGTCCCCAGAAGCTGGGGCTCTAAAGCAGGTGCATTTCCTTCCCCAAAGCCCAGTGGCAGCAGCAGGGCAGGAGCAGGACTCACCGTCCAGCAGCTTCCCGTGGTACACAGCCAGGCCAGCCACCCGGCCAATGAATGTGAAGTACGACAGATGGTCTTCGTTACAGAGACCTGAATTAGGATTAATCTGAAGTGTATAGTTGTCCCTTTTTTGGGGAAAGAAAAAAAATAGCTAAAGAACCAAGTATTTAAATAAGCAGATACTCAGATATGTTAAAAAGTAACTTGTGCTTAGGGGCATTTCCCTTCAACAGTGTCATGGGGCTGTGTCCAAATCCTTTCCAGTCTGTCCCACACTCCCCAGAGGGGCTGAGCCTGGTGCTCCCACCATGGAGCCACTGAGGGCTGACACAGCAGCAAACCAAACCCACTGTGAGCAAGAGATGCCCTCTCTCCCTTGCACTAACAGATTGCTCCAAGATTTTAAAGCTGGGCAGCCCCCAGTTTAAAGTTCTGGGAGGCCACTGCTGGGGAACTCCTGCAGTGTGAACGAGCAGCAGCGTTCAAGCTCGCTCTACAGCAGCGCTGGAACTCTGGGCAGCAGAAAGAAAAAGAAAGAGGCTTTTCTGTGACATTGGTCCCTTCACCATTACTGGCCTCAAAAACTGCAGTTTTGCTGCCCTGCATATTGTCTGAGCAATGGAAATGTTTTCCGGGCTCTCAAGGACAATTCCAAAGGCTCTCTGAAGGGCAGCAGGAACAGGGCAGTGGGGCTGCCCAGGGCACCCCTGGGGACGAGGAGCTACCTCTGCCCAGAGCAACTTTGCCTCTTCCGCGAAATGTAACATATATCCCTTGTGAATAGAAATATTTAATGGACACTTACGTTGCTGAGTATTCAAAGAGACCATAGTAAGGGTTAAACATCTCCTTGGACAAGAGAAAAAACCACTCTCTGGCCACACCTCCATAGTCAAGTCCTTTTTCTGACTCAAATTCGATCCAGAGCCTGGCTTTTAGTACATCAGGTCTCTTCACGGACATGATTCTTCTGTAGGACTCCTCAAAAATGTTATTTCTGTGTAATTTCATCTCAAATCTGTTGGGTATGTCAGCCTGTGTCAAAGAAGATTAGATTATTCTTGTTAGTCTCAAGAAGTAAGTCTTTGGGTAAATTACTGACTGGTAACAGCTCAATGACAGATCGGACACCTTGTGTTCCAGTTCCCCATGCTTTTATTTCCCTGTGCTCTCTCAGTCCACAGGTTGAGAGCATGGGGGGAACTGGGCCACTTCCAGAACAGTGCTGCAGACTTCTATGGTAAATATTTGATGAAAATAACAAGAAAAGTAACAAACAAACAAACAAACAAACAAGGAGAAAGATTGACTGTGCTCTACTTTAAGGGCATTTGCATTCATCTAGAAAAATGTGAGTCTTAAAGACTTAGAAAAAACTTTTTCTTGAGAAATCCATCAAATTCACACTTTGCTTTGTGTTTTTGGTTCCTACTTGAGCCCTTCAGGAGCAGCACAATGGAGTAACCTGACAGGTGTGTCCTGCAGCCTCCCCGTGCTGGTTCTACTCACAGGTTTCTTTAACTTCTTGCGGAAATAGTCGTATTTCTGCTTGAACTCCCTGGAGTATGGCACTGCCTGTTGGGAGCAGCAGGAGGACACGTCATTCCAGCTACTCAGCACTTTTGATACCCCACAGTATTTAAAAGTAATGTACAGCCCTGCTACCCACACGTTGTGCCATGGGCTCCCCTAAACCCACCCACGAGGGACAGCAGCCAGGAGAGATTTAAAAATCCCACAAAATGACATCATTTTACTCTGATGATAACATGACTTTACTACAGCCATTAAATAATCTTTCTACATGTTTCCTTTATTTAAACACAACATGAAATGCAATTTAAGTAATTCTGTTTGTCATGGCACCAGAAATATTACTATTGAAAGCATTCAGATGAATCCTAAGTGCTTCTGTGAAATGGATTAGCTCCTGCTTTCCCTTAAAAACCAACAAACAAACCACTGTCAGTCACTCAAGGGGATCATGGGATCATCATCTCATTTCCTTCAAACAAACTTTCTCAAATAGTCTCTCCCATTTATGCTCAGCATTTCTGGGGAGAGACCTTTTAACACTTTCCACAGTGCTGTGTGTGAGGATCTCCAGTTTTAAATGCCTGATAAATGGGTAAATCCCTCCAAAAGCAACTGTGGTCAAACAAGTGACTACTATTGATATTATTAATAAGCAATTAGAATTACACCATGCAGCAGGCTCATCTGCTGTGTCCTGAAACTCTTAAAGGTCCTGAGAATTTATCCAGAATAAAAAGATACCCTTGGCACCAGGAAACATCTTGGGATTGGAAGTCTGATCACTCAGAATACTATAAAATGGCATAAACTGGCATAACTCAGCAGAAAACCAGCATAAAAAGTCAAAGAATCACTCTGATATTTTTAAAATTTGATACTAAAATAAAATGTTGTGTTTATTTTTTTCTAAGGCTGATATTCTGAAATCTCTGTTTACCTGCAGGAAGTTTTATGTCTCTTAAACTGATAGACCCACTTTTTGTCTTTCTTGTCACACTTTGAATCCACATACGCCCACCTCTCTCCTCCCAAGTGTCAACAGCTTTTTATTGTCCAGAGCTCCCACAATGAATAGAACAATGTGTCGGCTTAGTAAAATCCTACTGTTAGTCATGACCCAGTTAATGGGTAAATAGGAGCACTTCTCCATAGCCATCCCCAAACCCTTAACAATCTCAGAGGCTGCCCAGAACTTGGTGTGACATTCCCAGCTTCTTCTGACTTAGGATGTGGACCAGCAGAGCTTCTGCTTCCCAGGCTGCCCATCCCTGATCCGGGGAGCAGGCAGGTCCTGCTGCGGTGCCAGCTGTACCCGAGTCAGGGCATTTAATGGAAAATCCCACAGCAGTACTTACTGGGCCCGTGATGGCTGGGTTCTGCAGCCTGGGGTCTTCCCACTGGGTAATTTTATTATCTGCAAATAACAAAAGAAATGATCCCATGGTTTCTCTGGTACCACACTGTGAATTTCTGTTGGTTTTTTCTCCCTAGCACTGCACAGCTCGTCAGGGTTAGCAAAGGCTTGCGTACCCTCACCCTTCCCAACCCCAACACACTGTTTAGTTGAAAACATTCACTCAAAAACACAGAACTACCCCAGAACCCAGGGAAATTGCACTGCTTTGATGGCAACATCTGCAGGAGTGAGAGAACATGTTCATTTGAACATGGGCTGGGATTGGAGATACACGGCCTGACAGGCGAAGGAACCCAAAACTTTTGGCAATGACACCGTAAGTTACTGTTTGGAAATTCTGCATAGACAGCTGAAGTATCATACTTTTAAATTTGGAGGGAATAACATTTTTCCTAGACTCTGATTTAACGAGAAGGTAAAGGGAGGCAGAGCTGTCCTGTTTTGGTGCAAGAGATCACCCACTTGTGACCAACGGAGATGCAGGCAGTGACACAACACAGCCCAGTTCTTTCCATCTACAGCTTTGAAGAGTACCAGGAGGATGACAGGAAGGGTTCTACAGGACCATGGTGGGACTCCCCTTCCCTGCCTCCAGACAGCTGTTCCTCCCAAGATTCTGAACACGACGGAATCACAACAAAACAATGGTGTTGCAACAATAAGACAATGCTCCAAACCCCATCCCAGGTGCCACCTGCAGTGGTGAGGTGCCATGGCCTGCCCTCCCTCTGTTTGCTACAGACACTGCTCTGGGTTAGGAACTGGATATCAGGAGTCAAGATTGCATTTGCCATGTTTCTAGAACTGGAAAAGCCCTGTAAGTTTTGAGCATCCCAAGCTGGTTTAAGAGAGACTAGGATCTGAAAGGGGTCATTCAGCAAATGTTAACTGGAGAAAATTCTGAAGGATTGCAAGCACATTTCAAGACATTTGAGCTATTAGTTAATTTAATAGTAAAATACTATTTTATTTCTCTTCACACATTAAGGCTATTTATCACTTATGGGAATGCTGGAGGGCTGCCAGCCTGAGCTCCAGAGACCCCAGAGATGCATGGAGCAGGGCTGCCGTCAAGGCAGAACACCCAGCCCAGCCCCTTCCATCTTCAACTCCTTCACTGGAATTCCCTTCTACAAAGTTCTCTGGTCACCTTCTTGACACCAACAGCCACAAATCACAGTGCCAGTTTTCTGTGAAATCAGAGGTAACACAACTGGAAATGACTGACAGTCTGTCAGCTCTTTGCTCTCTGTACTTCAGAGTGTGCAATGCCACCAACAAATCTCAGCCTAAGTTTCCTTTCAGAGTCTTACAGGGACTTCATATTAAAAATGGTGTTCCAGGGCTACAAGGGTCTGGCATGAACCTCTACACCTAGAACTGTAGCTCAGGATTCTCTGTCTTATCCCAAGTGGACATGGATAACAAACTCATTCCTTTCACAGAACATTTTCAAAAGTCTCAATGTTTTTAAAAATTTCAAAAATTTGAGTCTTCCCACTAATACAATTCTCTGTCATAAACCAAGCTCTCAGGCCTTCGAGGATTCCCTCTTTTCCCTTCCTTTCCAGGGGGCCCACTATTTCCCTGAAGTTTGGGACTCTCTGCCAGATATAGAACTCTCACAGCCAGACATTCCCAGTGCTGATGGCATCAGAAGGGTTACTCCTGGTTGGACTTAGACACTCCTGTCAATACATCACAGGGTGAGATAACTCATGAGCAGGTGATGGTATTTTTCATGCCCTTTTCAACCAAAATTCTGCTAATTATTCCCATTCTGAGTAACACTTTGCAATTCTCCTTACACAGCCTCTGCCTGCACACTGCAGTGGCCATTTGCCAGACTCACTCTGACTTCCCATCTCATTCCAGTGAGTCCCTCTCCCCTCTCCTGCCCTGCTGCTTCCTGCTGAACTAAGGAGTGCCTCCCCCTAATTCCTTATGTAAATCACTGATGCATATTGTGAATATTACCACGTGCTGGTGGATGTGGACAGACTTTGAGGAGAACCCATTCAATGTATCCATCCCCCTTGTCCGTGAATCACTGGTAATTGTTCAGAAAATGGTTGCAGAATGGTTGTGTTCCCTCCTGATCTCTTCCAACAGGTAGACAGCACGTGCCTGGGAGGCTCCCAGGAATGGCAGCAGTGTGTGCCTGCTGCAGGGAACAGGGAACACCAGTGTATCCATGGAAGGTAGGGTGACTGGGGCAGCTGAGGGCCCAGAGAGCCAGGGAAGGGAGTTCACTGTCACACACAGCCTCTGGTACCAGTATCCCTGTGTGCTGCACCAGTACTCAGCGCTTCTGGTCCCTGTGTAACAGCAGAGGGGCTGTGCTGGCTGCAGGAGACTCTTGCAGTTTCTCCCAAGGATGAGAAAAACATTTCAAAAATAGGACAAACAGCATTGGAGAATTATGCAGCAGAGTTACAAAACATAGCAGGGAAGCAGGACATGACCAGCAGCTGACTCTGTCAGACTTGTCCTGCTGGTTTTGTGTCCTGGCCGTGACACTGTTCAGGAGCCCCCTGCCCTCCAGGCCCCCCAGCCCACCCACCACAGCAGCGCTTGGGCACCAGGCTGGGACCAAAGGGACATTTGCTGGAAACAGGCAGCATTACCAAAAGCTTCCCTAAACTTTTGTGAAAACTGCTATATAAGAAGCTAAATCCACTCAGATCAAAAGAGACTAGAGGGAAAACTCAGACGCAAATAAATTTTGCTTCCTAACAGTTACAAATTCTTTGAGGAATTCTAATTGATGTATGACTTTAAAATTCCATTTTAGGGACTAAAACATGCTCAAATAGCTTTAGGAGACTGAAAAATTAAAGCTTTTTAAGAGAGGCTGGGAGGCTCAGCAGCTGCACAGGTGTTTTTAATGGGACAGTTTTATCCTGTGACTTAGTGGCAGCAGTTTAGAGTCATTGGCCATAGTTACATTTCCAGATCTCTGCTGGAAAAAACAATTACAGATGGGATAAAGGACAATAACTCTGTACTGAAGTTTGGAAGAGGTTCATCAGGTGCTTGATGAGTATTATTTCTAACGTTTAGTTAAAAGTATTTATACCATTTCAAAACTGCTATTACTTTAGAGGCAGTCTTATTTTAATAATGACTTAATACTGTCATCTCTATGGACAAGCATGGGAGTCAGTGATACTGAGGGACAAACCTAATTCTGTCAAACATGGGTAACTTTAGGTTTAACTCCCTGTGCACCCTCCTCTGATGGTTATGAGAGTTAGCTATGGCTGTGAAGAAATGTCTCATTATAAGTCTTAAAATTTTGAAAAAAAAAAAAAAAAACAACCAAAAAAATGTAAGAAGACCCAGCCCAGCCTTTTTGGGCTGCTTTGTTTCCAAACACCAACAAAACTCACACAGCAGTTCTGAGATGCTCTAGGAAGACAAATCTACAATGAAACATCACTTACACTAGAACTCCACTAACAGAACTGGAGAATATTAATGGGCTGGTGCAGTTTCACATGCTCTAAATAGGAAATAAGATCAGAATCAGCACTGCCACAGACCTGAAAGCAGAGGAAAGTACTTCTCAGTGCTAATTGTTCCACTACCTATATGTGGAGCTGTGGCTACAGGATCTTTTCTCATCTTATTTTCTATTCCTAGTGTATATTTTAACTTATTAAGTGCAAGTAAGCCATGGGTTCATCAACAACAACAACAACAACTCCAAAATATCAACAAGAACAAAAGAAACCACAGAGAGGAAATGTTAATGCTTCACAAGTCAGAGAGGGACAAAGCTTGATGAGCCAATTAAAGCAAGCTTCCAGTGAATGTACAGTACCGTAGGAGGGCACTAAGTCTCTGGTATCAATGTCTCCACATATCAACACCTGGCTTCCTAAATGAAGAGTAAAATCACAAAGCTTTCACTTCAATACTTAGTACCTCCCTTTGTCTATTTGCTGTAGTACCTGAGTGCTTACTTACTATGGTCTATATAAAACGTTCTTCCATCCAGGTGTATTCTTTCCTCCCAGCCAGGCTGGAAATGGGAAATAAAAACAAACAAAAGAGAGAGTAAGTGAAACAGTACCAGTCTCACACAGCCTGAAGCAGTGCATTGCCCACACCTACTGGACTTGTCTCAAAGATGCTTATGAGGTAGGAAACCCCAAGTGACCACATGCATAATGGCAAGGCCAGAAATCCAGGCTGACTCAGACCTAGATCTTATACAGGTGACTGCATCCCGTGCAGGGAATATTTTTTAAAGCTTGGAAGTGGAAACCTCTTGCCTCGGGATTCCTACCCACTTCCTGCTGTGAGCAAAGAATCACAGAGAACAGATGGTCCATCGTGGCTTAGCTTGAAAGTTTCTGCTCCTACTTCTGAAAGCCATGTGGGTTATTTACTGTAAATGTGTAACCCAGGCTCCCTGTACAGTGGGACAAGAATGTCCTAACCTAGTCCTCAGTGCTTCCCTTTTCATCCGTTCCTTTTTCTCATGTCCCAAGTGCCTGCAGTGCAGAAAGGAGAGCGGATGGCGGGCTGTAGGGACAAGCAATGCTGGCCAGCCTAGGCTGCCAGAAAAAACAGAGCAGAAATCATTTCACTTCAATTTTGTTGGACAAACTCCTGTTAAAATCTGTAGTCATCCCAACCTCACTCCAAACCAGGGGGTTTAACTGAGGTGAAATCTGTTACTAATGATCTGTTGCCAGTGACAAGTCAGGCTACCCTGGTTTCACTGCATCTCACCCCTAACAGAACAAATTGCAATTGGCCCTTCAAGTGCCTCCAAGGTTAACGCACGCCCCATGTACCTGGACAACTGCAAAAGCACAGCTGTTTCCTAAAGCCAAAGAGCATTCCTGCTGCTGTAACCAGGAATCTGCCAGCTTTCACACATTACTCTCTGCCTTTAAGGTCTGCGAGTATTTTAAAAACAAAGCAAAGCTCTGCATTTGACATGTCTGTAAATCCCCATTATTCTTTGGTTACAAGTATGACAAAACTTCTGACATTAAATTGATTTGCTCTGCAAAATATGGAGGTTTCATTGAAAAATCAAAATTCATTCAGATTTCTAAATGCTAGAATATGCTGGTGCACTGATAGAGCTTGCTTGGCACAATCTGCCCTGTTTTTCTTAAGCAGTAAATGATTATCTAAAAGCACAGTCAGAGACACAGCCCCGGTAAGTGTGTGCAAAGCTCAACACTTCAGTAGCACGGACGAAGGCCATGAGCTGGAGCCCAAGCAAGCCCCAGCTCACAGCAGGGTTCCAGAGCTTCCAGAGAAGGGCTGCAGCGGCCTGTGCCCAGGAACAGAGCAGAGCCCTGGGACAGCAGGTGTAGGTTAGAACACAGGCACAGCATCACTTACAGGAAGAGGACCCAAGTCATTGGGGTTCAGCGATGCTTTGGATCTCAAATGCACCGGAAACTTCAGCCGTGGATCCTCCTGGAACAAAAGTATGCAGCTGTAAATCCAACAGATCAAAGCAGATCTACAAACTAAGTCAAGCACAGACTTACCTGGAAATTTTCCTACATTACAGCTATTCTTTTATTTTCAGAAAATAAAACAAAACGTGCCTTATTAGGATTCCTACAGGGCAATGAATTTTCCAGTGCTGAGTGAGTTAGGGTGATATAAGACCTGACTCCATTAAGAGTGCTATGTCCAGGGATACACTTCAAAAACTACAGCCCTGTTCTTAGGATGCCTGCACTCCACAAGGGCTTTCAGATCCACATGCACATTTCTGGCTCTTAAAAACACGAAGACAAGTGCCGTGCCGAAATGGGGGCATGCAGGCAGGAAGACAGAGATGGGACTATGGCCCCCGGTGCCTCGGCTAGAGTGCCCTTACCCAGGTGGTGGTCTTGGTGTTGTGGTCGATGAAGAAGGGACGGCCGTTCGGGGCGATGCGCATCTCCCAGCCTGGGGGCAGGAAGCTCTGGGCCCCCTTGTGCTGGGGCTTAGGGGAGTTGTAGGGGGACGGCTGTGGGGACTGAGGGTTGGAGAGGGTGTCCTTCACCGCCCTGCGCACCGGAGAGTCCTTCATGCCCTGCGGAGCAGGAAACAGCGCCATTGCTCACATGGCACTTGGGGCTGCAAAACCGATCCAACTCGGCTTCACAGCAAATAGCTTTTCAATCCAGATGTAATTAATACTAGAATTAAATGCTGGGACTGATTTACTAGAACTTAATTAGCTCTGTCTGTGCCTTCTAACACACCCAGTCTTTTGCTGTGAAGAACATGGTGTTCTGTGCCTTCCTCTGCAATGACAGTGTCCCCAGTATTTACACCTGATTGTACCTTCCCCTGCACCTGCCCTGGATGTGTCCATATTTCATTTTACCAAGGAAAAGACAAAAGCAGTGTTTTGTGCTTCAGGGGCAATGTATCTCATTTAGAAGAAAGCCTTTAAGTGCAAGGCTGTGTGAGCCACAGCTCTTCAAACTCTAAGGTGTGAAGAGGAAATCTGAAGAACTGGCTTTCTTCGGCACAGCCACGAGTAGCTGAGGCAAGAGTTTGAATCACACCATCAGAAGTCAAACACACACAGGCTTTGATTATGTAAGGAGCCACTTCAGCTATTCTGTAGCCACATGACAGTGAACATCAGTCCACAGCATTTGGAATTACTTTGAAAGAGACTTAAAAGAAATGCAGCCCTCGTTTGAAGGACGAGGATTGAGGAGTGGCTGTGGAGAGCGGTCGGGAGGGGCTCACCTCCAGCGGTGCTGACAGGGTGACAGTGGGGGAGCTGAGGCTGCGGGGCCGCCGGATCTGCGGCTCGCTCAGGTGGTTGCTGCTGCTCGTGCCCGGCCCCACCATCCCGTCCTCGGCGAGCTGTGCCAGAGCAAAGCCAGGTCACAAATGTCACAAACACTGTCCACAGGTAGGACATGTTAAAACTGATGTCACTATCATCACTACTATTCTTCTTAAATGTATTTCCCTAAAGGCCAAGTATTTAATGTAATTCCATTGGAAGGGCCAAAAACGTATGGTTCTATTAATGACTCGAGCCAACTTTCAAATTCAATCCTAAAAACACATTTGCCTCCTTTTAAGAGTTCTTCTGAACCTCTGGAAATTCCTTCCCTTGCAACAATCAGCTTAACCTCTGCCCTGACATTGTCAAAAGAAGTTACCAAAACCATCCCAAATTGTTGCAGCTTTTTATGATTCATCTGTATTGCCATGACAATGCTTAGGATTTTTCCTTTAAATTTCAGATTTCTGGAAGCTGCTTCAACTGAAATGACCCTCAGCCAAGCTAAGTGTTTGCTCCCTGGATGCAGCAGGGTACCTGCATGATGGGCCGTGTCCATGTTGTGGTCCGGTTGTTGTGGTTGACGTAGTAGGTCCGGCCCTTGGCGTCCTTGCGCTCCTCCCAGCCCGAAGGTAAGCCAGGAGTGGTGTGCACATAGGCCACAGAAGGCTGCTCAGGCAAGAAATCACTGAATTCTTATTTTATAATAGCTAAAAAACATTTCAAAGCCTGCTGTTCGTAAAAAAAAGCAACTTGTTAACTTAGACCCTTCTTATTCACAACAACCATATGGAAAAATACAGTTTCTGATTTTCTTAATTTAATTCAAGCACTTTGTCATGTGCCTTTGAATCAAATAATTTTTTTCTCCCAAGAGATCTTTTGGGACAGTTTGACACACACCCAGCAAACAGACAAGCTTATATGCCCTCAAACATTCTATTTTGTTACACATAATGACAAAAAGGAACTTTATGCTTCAATGAGTTTTCCTTAAAAAGCTGGGGTTTGTTCCTTTTATCAGGATGGATAAGTAAGAGTCAAATAACCATGCAGCCAAGATCTCCCAAGTCCTGTTCTCTTCTTTACCCCAGGGTGTCTTGAATCAGCTGCCAGAAACTACTGTGGGTTTAGAAAGTTAATTTTAACCATTTTGCTCTGTCACAAATGCTGCACTCAGGGCTCCGTGTCCTGATGACACGAGATAACCCCAAACTGGAGCCTCAACTTCAGCATGACAAGAACTTTTACTAAAAGCTCCACAAGTCAAACCCTGTTCTAAGAGAAGCATACAGGACACGGAGTCACGTCCTATTGCCCATAGGAACTGCGTCCCTGTGTGTGGCTGACGTTCTCTTGTGCCCTTCCTGTCCGCAAAATACCCAAGCACGAGTTCATACACACAAGCCAGGAACTGGAACCAAGCGGAATGAAGGACCTGCATAATTCAGAGGCTGATGCACTACAAGCTCTGCGGTTTTGCCGTGAAAACAGTAAAGGCCTCTGAGGGCTCCTGCTGAAATCCAGAACACATTCTCTTCCTACCCTCTATATTCCTTGCTCCAGCAAGATAATGAACTTAATTCTTGTTCTTGCTTCATCTCCGTGAGACCTTTCCCAGAGCTCGTGCCGAAGGCAGTGCAGGTGCTGTTTAAGGGCAGAGCACAGTTGACACAAGGAACTGGAGAACTGCAGGGATAATTAAGAAAGGAAAGGAGAAAAGATACTGGATGGGTCAGAAAGCTGATGTACTACAATAGGGAATAGAAAACAGAGGGAAACAGATGAAGAATCCAAGTACAGACTCTCAGACTCATTTCCTTCTCTCCTGAAAAGCCAAGGGCTATTTTCCCTATGTTGGTTCACAGAGCTGGCAGGCAACGAGAACACCTTGTCCAGGCTGTGCCAGTGGTTGCCAATCCATCAGTCAGGGATCAGGAAGGCCATAGTAAGGGCTGCAAACACTGCACAGTGTCTCAAATACAACTCAGATACTGGGAGAAGGACACTAGTTCTGGGCCTGAGCCTGTGGGTCCCGCTCCAAGGAGGGGGCTTGTAGGGATTCTGAAGGCAAAACCAAGGTGACCAGAAACTTTTACTGCTGACAGGTTGCTCATCTGCAAGCCTCAGGCGCCCAAAGACCCAAGAGAATGGAGCCTTTGAAGACAAGGGATTTAGACCATGAATCCGGCGTAAGTCCCAATTCCTCCACAGATCTGGGACTCTGGGGGTAAATGCTGAACGAAAACAAGGGGGGATTAGTGACTGCAGCATGGTGAGGTAAAACATCTTGGTACAGCTGCACTAATGATGAGTCACCGATGTTTGAACTCAGTTATTTGCAGGAAAACCTTAATATTTTGCTCTAAAAAGTCTAACCAAGACAAGATGCTCTGCCAAGAGAGCACCACTGCACTGCAGGTTCATCTAGCACAATTAACTAACCACTAATGAGTCAGGCATTTTATTTAGACTTTGCTATTTGCAAGTGTGCTCCTGTGGTTCTAAAACTAAAAAAAGAGTGAATATAGACAGTATTACAGAAAGATGCATGAACACCCAAAGTAAGATTTATTTATTTCCCAGATGTAAATAGCAAACCTACCAAGTATAAATTAAATTTCTTTCTCTGAAACAAATTCTCTAGGAGGGCATAAATTCATAAAAGCTATTTATGATAGTTACTGTAAATGATTTCCATGAAATAACTCACTTCAGACTGACAGTTAATTAGGTTAAAGAATGGGTTTTTTTGGACAAAGTTCAATATAGATTAAACCCCCTTTCCTTGTATTACACTTTCAGAAAGCACGTCAAGAATTTTATTGGATGATCAAACTACGGTCTTGGACTGCTGAGGAACTGCTGGAAAATGAAACTGGCATTCAGTAAGACCATTAAGAGCTCTGTGGTATATTACTGTACCCCCATGGCTCTCAAATTAAGACCAACTTTAAGAATTAAAATTAATTAGTCTAATGGAGAGTAAGGGAAGACAGATCCAAGATGCAAACACAGCTACATGTGCAATGATTTGATGCCTCTAATCCCTGCTGCTTCCAGTATTCCTTTTTAAAGAATTAGCTGTTGTAGCTTTCATTTTTCAGGAGCCCATGGCATCTCCTTAGTGCACAACTTCATCATAATTCAATGTCACATCCATGTCCCTAAACCATGACAGTATTTGAGTGCAATTGCAGTGTTTTGAGAAATTTTGAGAAAACTTGAGACAAAAATACGTAACATTCAATGCCTGTCTTCCATTCAACACATGGCCGCTTTGTGGGGGAGAAAAAAAAAAAAGTTCCTCATTGTACAAGACCTTAATGTCCCCCCATTTTATTTAGAGATAGTGCTTGATAAAGGGTTGTATTACCGTTGGCTCCTCTCCACCTGTGACAGTTGAAGAACGAGCTCTCCTAGAGGGACCACTCTGCTGTTAAACGATAATTAATGTTACACATATTTACTGAAGAAGGTCACAAGTTACTGTCACATCTTTAGGAGCAAGGCATCAGACACATTTACTAAGAGAGAGCACTTAGACGGATAATAGCAAATCTGAAAGTCATCAATCACTGGTAACCAAGCCAGAATCCCAGAGGAGCACTGGATTAGGGAAGAACATGTACTTAGTTGCCAGAAGAGAAATGATCCTTAGCTCAGGAAGGATGAAATGTAGTTAAGATCAGGTAAGATGATGTTTTAGAGCAATGCTCCCAGTGCTGCTGATTTGAACATGTGCTCAGGAAATGAGTGTCCCTCAAGAAGCAGGAGAAAGGCCACTCCCCAGCCCCACCTGCCAGTCCACGTACAGCCCTTGTAAAAAACCAAAAAACACTTTCTGCTATATGCTCCCTTCCCTTCCAAAATTTTCTCTAACACTAAACTGTTTGTAGGACATATTTGGCACTGGTAAGGTTGCACCTTGAATATGGTTTTCAATTTTGGGCCCCTCATGATGAGAAAGACATGGAGGTACTGGAGCATATCAAGAGAAGGATAAGGGAGCAGGGGGAGGCTCTGGACAGCTCAGGCTAAACACAGCAATAAAGCAGCACAGCAGCCCTTGTTCCCCCTGCAGTCAGGCACAGAGAACGACAGCTGAGGCACGACTGCACTGGGGCCCACCCCACTGCTCACCCCCAGAGCCAGGGACATGCTTCAGCTACACTAAATAACTGCTACAGCACGGGAAAAATCCAGCCAAGACAAAACCTCTGTGGTTTCTGGAAGTGTTTTCCCAAGAGCAGCAGAGAGAACAAGCAACGCAGAGACAGCAGCTTCAGTGACAAACTTCATGGTATGAACAGGTTTTCTATTTGCAGATTCACATGGGACACATTCATAATAAAAAAAAATTAAGACAAAACTCTTGATGAAGAAAAATATTATTTTTAAAAATATTCTTTTGCAATCTGACCAGTTTTATTCAAAAACACACCTTGCACACTCCTATTTTAAGTGGTCTCTCTGTACCTACTGCTGAGAGGTGGCAGAGAGAACAAACCTGCCACCTCTGCAACTCTTGCACATGGGCTGTAGGACAGGCACCACTTTCTGTCAGCTGGAGCAGAGGTGTGCATGGTTCTGATGGGAGAGAAAAGCTTTGTTTACAAAACATCTTTGTATCTGCTCCTGTTTGAACAATCTCCTTAAATAAACCTGCAGAAGTTGCTTCCCTAAGACCCTCAGATTAAAGAACTGCAATTCTACCCACATATGTCATACCAGAACTATCACAAAAAGCCTAATTTTCACTACAACCAGGCAAAACACCAATCCTTTGGGATTTTAGACAGATTTATATACTGCAAGTAAAATCAACTTATGGGCCACAGAAATACACCTGCTATGAGAGTCCTGCTCCAGTTCCAGGTAGAGCTGGTTCTCCTGCCTTCTCCTCCCCCAGCTGGCAACACTCCTTGGAGGAGTCTCTCTCTCCACTGACTGCACATAGGAGCACAGTAACCTAAATTTCCATGTTAAACAACTGAGGAGAGTGTGATTTGCTCAGTCTCCAAACGTTTTCCTCTCTCATGAATGTCCTTTTTTAGCTCACATGAATTTGGTCTCCATTGCTGCTTGGGACAATCAGATGCTCACCCTAGTCACTGATCTGTGCCTGACTAGAGTTGAGCCAAGGCAAGGTGTTATTCAGAATCAGAGAATGTCCACCCAAAAAGGAAGAACTAGAAGGGAGCTCTGACTTACCAGGGATAACTGGGACTGTTCAGCGACTGTGTCTGTTACACTGCAGGACCTCAGTCGTGAAGATGGTTCTCTTTGCTGCAAGAAAAAAAAAAAAAAGAAAGATGTCTCCAAGTTAGGGTGTCTTAAAACATGAAAACATGATGGCTATTCAGAAAATTCAGTAATTACAGGTACTAACCTCTTTGTAGCAAATCTCCTGTAAACAATTATCTACTTCTGTTTTACCACAGAGTGGTATATCCCATTTCTCTGCTTCCTATATACTACAAAAAAAAGGGCCTATTCATTTTTCTAAAGGAGAAATGTCAACATGAACAAACTCATGAATTATTGAAAAAAATAAGGCATTAAGAAATAAATCCAAAATCAAATATTATGGATGAGAGCGCAAAGTCTTAAAAATTCATTTACTTAAAAATTTAAGGTATTTCTTAAAAAAAGAATCAGTTTTGATTTTCCTCTTTACCTTCTAACTTTTGAATTAGTTGTGTCTTTTCTCAAGACACATCCTTCATGATTGTGAACTAGAAACAAAACCTCCCTCAAGAAGCAGATACGCATCATGTCTGATTGACACTACAATGTAATTCCTCCCCACCAGTCCAGCTGGGCACTCCAGGTCTGAGCAGTGTTTAGGAAAATACAGCACTGACAGCTGCAGTAAAAACAGTGGAGGGCTACTAAAATTGCAGTTCTCAACACAAGCCCAAGTGCCTCTGCATGCAGATCCAGCAGAGCATCAGAGCTGTCACTTGCTGACATTCCCATCAGTCAGAGACCAACTGCACTGGCTCTTCGGGAAAAATGCACCTAATCAAGATTCTGTTTGATGAGAGCAAGAGTAAGTATGATTTCTTATCTCTTGAACTGCAGAGGTACCTTGATAGCATCATACAAAGAATAAAAATTAAATAAATCAGAGCATGATGTTCTGTTTAATATTTACAATTATTTTTATAATCAAAGAGACATAGAACATTCCCCCACTTGTACGTGTATTATCCTGATTTTTTTATGGTATCTCCAGTCTGACTAATGGATAACACAAATATAGAGACCATTTTTCTGTTTTTCCCTTTCCTTTGAAAATTCCTAGCTCAATACCCTCTACTCTCATATATTTTGTTTCACTAAAGGTCTAACAGGAGCAGAATCTGAAGTTAAACTCACACAGAAGAACACTTGAAATCTGAACTGAGGAATTCTGTTGTCTGAGGCAGTTTGCCCAATGGTGAAACTGTGATGCATTTTTTGGAAGGGAATTTTAACTGCATGCTCAGGTTTTCCTGAGACCAGCAATCACTCCCCATGCATGAAGTGATTCAGGTTATGCCAAATAATAGCACATTCTGCACTAGAGGTTTACAGATTACACATTACGTACAATCAAAGAGCCGAGTTGTTCCCCATTGGAATCAGGAGTGACCTGGAGTCTTCTGCTCAGCTCCTCAGATAGCTCCTGAGGACTGGTCCGGGACACTGGAGATGCAGGAGGAGGTGGCAGTGACAAACTCAAGGAATCCCCACTGGCACTTGCCTCCTCTGAAATGGTTTCCCAAGGCTAATGAAAGACAAGAAACTAAGTTCAGATTCTATACAGACCGAGTCTTCGTTCCCTTTGCCTTCTGTGTGATCATCTCACTGTGCCCAACACAAACAACAGCTTCTTTTCCCCCTAAATCAAGGCACTACAGAAAACCGAAGCACAGTTACGGCCAGTCCACTTCCCTTCTTTTTATAAGTTATTACACTGTTGTTCAGAGCAGAATATGAAAGTTTCTATCAATGTACATATGACAAGCAATTTGGAATGAGAAATGTTTCTCCCAGCATTTACATAGGACTCAGTGTTGTCCATAGGCCACCAAGCAGCTGCAACTACACGGGACCTTGGCAGTGTGGCTCTGGCTGCACTGTCATTGTGCTGCTGGCATTTTCCCAAGACAATTTCCCCAAATGCTGTGTAAAACCATGACTCTCTGTGTTGTGTGGTAATTAGCTCACACGTGAGAAACATGGCAGCTCGAAGTTTAGTCAGCTCCTTAGGCTCAAGGCTTGGGCATACCTCAGGAATGTCTCCACTCTCCATAGGCTCCGGTTCCAAATCCTCACTAATGTGGCGCCGAGAGCGGAACCGCCTGTGAGCTGCCTCTTGGTTTATCTGCCTGATATTGTTGTCTGACTCGGACCCCACGTCGCTGCAGAGGGGGGGAACCCAGCATGGGAAGGAGAAAAGAACAAGAAAATAACCCAAGTTAAACTAAGCCCCTACTTTGTCCATTGCCTTCAAAACCTCGGTAATGCTTTTGATTATAAAAGTCATTATTCATGCATATATCAAGCTTCATAATTAGCAGATTGTTTAATTCCTCAGTTAAAAGAAAATAAAACTGGAAGCACTTCACAAACGTCACAGAACACCAGGTTGAGAAGGACCTCAGGGGTCATCTGGTTCAACCTCTCCCGGCCGGGAAACCATGGCCTAGACAAGATGGCCCAGCACTCTGTGGAGCCCAACCTTGAACATGTCCAGTGCTGGGGAATCCAGCCCTTCCTTGGACATGGTTTTGTGGTGGCCTTGGCAGTGCTGGGTTAAATACATGATTTCAGTATAACTCTTAACACTGTCAGTTATTCACACTCTGTAAAATGTAAGCTTGCCACAAGCTTTCTAAGTCTAATCTTGAGAACATATCGTCACGGCTTGCAGACATCTCTGATAGCACATCCAGGGAATGAAGCCTATTCACAGAATAATAACCAGGATCTCCTCAAAGCTAATCTGTTCAACTTCATTAAAACTTAATAGAGTTGACTTTTTTCCTTACCTCTTCAACAGTCTCTATAAACAAAGTAATTTATTCCTGTTAAATTACTTACTGAAAAATTCCTCATCTGTCTCCTAATATTCTAAGGTGCATTGTTAATGCACTGCCTTCCCTCCCACTCCAGACGTCCTGGAATTTCCCAGAATACTCTGTGTCTCTGTGATTTGCTGGGGGCAAGGAAGTCTCTTTCAGGCATAAACAAAGCGCGGTTTCCTTTCTGACTTGAGCTCCAGGCTGGTTCTCCATCCCACACAGTCCCCAGCTCACGGCCGCTTACACGAGGCTGGGTCGGTGCCACTGGGTGGTCCTGTTGTTGTGATTCACGTAGTAAGTCCGCCCCAGGTTGTCCACCTTCTCTTCCCACCCAGGAGGCAGTGGAGGAGGTGGCAACTCCTCCTGACGTTGAGATGCGGCATCGTTGGAATCCACCACATCCCAGCCATGCTTAGGAAAGAAGGAAAAAGACCTCTGTGGTTACAGCGTGCACGTCATTTCAATGAGAAAAGAGCTAAATCCCCAGCAGTCTATTAAAGAGGGATTCCCAAAGGCGGCTGCGTGTTCTCCTGGTGGCTCGGAGCCAAAGAGAACCAACTGCTAACTCTGTTTCCAGAGCTTTATCCTTCAAGTACAGCTGACTCGACAATTTTTCTTGAATCCTTCTGTGAGGATTCGGCCTTACCTCAGAGTCATCCCTCTGATCACTGTTTTCTTCCTCTTGGCCACCATTTTTAGGCATATACGCCATCTTCAGCCTCAAGAAACCCTTCACACGAGATTTGTGGCTACAAGACAAGGAGGTACATTGCATTTAACAACTCTTAGATAATTGCAAATAAAAAAATCATGAAGTAAGAAATGTTGGAAAGTCCTCAAATGTTTTAAAGGTCCCTCCCCTCACCTTCTTGGTCTGAGTAGGAAATCCTTAAATGTGTACGGCCTCTCCATGGTTGGATCTTCAGTCTGTAAGCAGTGGAGAAAATGGCAAATTAAAGGGCTTGCCCACAAGTCCAGCCACATAAAGAACATTCACACATCAGGCTGACAGATTACATGATTTCCACTGAATCCTACGTTACCTAAAGCCTGGAATCTCGGAAACTTTCTATTCCATGAGAATTTCAGCTTTCTTACCAAGTAAGTCACATCCTTCACATGTGTGAACACAACAGCTGCTGTAGGTACAGAACTAGGAATTTCAGATGCCAAGGGAAAAGGATGATGAATCCATACACACACTTCCCCTGCTGATTGTCTGGAGAACTTCATTCTAAACTGGAAGCATGAACTGTGTCATACTTGGCAGCCAAATCCCACATAGCCTCTCTTTTCACTGCCTGAACTCTGCCCCTGCCAGTGTCCACTTTCTCTGGGAGAGACATGCTGCCCGTTTTGCTCAGAGATGGCAGATTTTAACCAGCTCACCAGGACACCAAAGCATGCATGATTCAGCACTGCTGTTTAATGCCCAGCTGGAAGGGACGTGCTCCCAGTGAGGAGCTGTATGTTCTACCCAAATTCTGTCAATAGTAGTTAGTTGGTATTGGAGAAACAAGGACTTTGACAAAACAAATCAGCAGAATGAGAAAGCTGATTATGAATTTGTTAATAAATACACCCCAATGGCTCCTATTAAGGTACTGGAAGGATGACTGAAGATGTACAGCATGCTTCCCTGAGCCAGGGTGCACACACACCTTCCCAACAGGTAACTCTCTCCCTGGAATGGGGCAGGAGCAGGTGGGGAAGCACCTGGGAGGTCCCACAAGGTCACAGCTACCAAAGAAAGGACTGCTCCGAGACACAACAGTTTTGCCAGAGAAAATGTCTGAGGGAAAAGGACTCTTTCCACTGTTCCACCAGGGCTATTTAGATCACGTCTGTGCATAAGGATACATAAATGGAGATATCCACACAAGCACAGACCAAGCAATCCTGCACAGCACAGCTGGGATGACACAAGCTCCCATGAGAAGGGAACGATGCATTTGTAATCACAACTTGTTCCTGATCGTTCCCTGGTAGCTTTCCACTGTTACAGTTTATAACCCCACATACCATGTGCTGCCTGCAGATCAACTATAACAGATACATGTAAACAAGCATCACTGTGCAAGCCGTTACAAAGCCATTTTTCTCCTACAGTAACATACATCAATAGCAAGAAGCCAAAATCAGACACAAAAAGCCAGTTATGCTCAACTGACACCTTATTTTGATGTAAACACTGCAATAACTTCACCCATTCACACATAAAAAGCCCTGCAAGGTCACAGGTGTTAAGATTAACATGCACAACATTTAAAAAATATTAACTACATTCAGTCAATGTTAGTCAGCCAAAACAGTATATAATATCAGAAATGTTTGTACCACGGCTAAAGCAATCACTGTATATACATACACATTTATTTATTCCTATTTATAAATCTATAAATAGAAATTGCACTTAATTTAGCCTCTGATGTTGCAGCCCATGCAGAATCCTGGCTGCTGGGGGGAAACCAGACAACTGGAGCTTTACAGAATTACAGAACCAGTTTTACACTGAATCCCTCCATTAATTAAGAAACAGAAACAAACATTACCACCCTCAAACCAAACACCTCAAATGTCTGTTGACAATAAAATGATTCAAACTCTGTGTCAATTACTTTCAATTGATTGCTATTGAACTCTTACTGCTGGCAAAGAATCAATTTCAGCTAAAATAATGAACAGATGACATAGTTCTGGCAGCCTTCTGGTTTTTCATGCATTTGCTGAAGGAAATTTGCTATCATGAAGCTTTTTTTGCATATAAAGTGCATCCCTTCCATGCACAGCTGATGCATCTCCCTGTCCCTGTGCAGGTGAGGCTGGTTGTCCGTAACAGTTTCCTTTAAGCTCTGCTGGGAGCACTTGCTTTAGGAGAATGTAAGTGGAGTGTGCAATCAATTGTACATAGCCCCAGGGGTTTTCAGAGATCTGGTGCTTACCGGGAGGTGACTGAGCGGCACATCAACCTGGCCCAGGAAGTCGTCTCTGGTCTGTCATACAGAAAGTAAACTTACATCAGAAAAGCAAAAAATTATAAACATCAATCTAGTCACAATGGTTGAGTACCATTATTTTAGGAATCACTGGTTTCTACCCCCTTATTGTTGCCCATTATTTATTGTTCTAATTCATTTATCTCAGCACAGTATTTCCTGTGACGCTCCAAACAGGCTCCTGAGCCCATGGCACATGTGGTGGTGCTGACACAGTTCTGCCTGCGGGGAAATCACCAAAACCAACCCAGAACCCCTCCAAAGCACTGAGGGGCCCCAGGTGGTTTCCCTGTTGAAGGGGGACAGATCCAAGCCTCCCTTCATGGACTGACAGTCCTATACTTACCCATTGTGGGAGCAGCTCACCCAAACAGGGTGAATTCCAGCATTTGGGTCTAGACTGGGAACGTTACCCACAACAGGCAAAGCATGGAGTAGCTGAGGCCAAAGGATGCCAGCGGCAGATGCGCGTTTGCTGTGGGGCCTGGGCCCTGTGCTCAAGGGACACTTGGGATTCACTCGGACAGGAATTTTCAAGATCAGGCAGTTGCATTCTTCCAAACCTAACCGTCTACCAGGGAACGCAGTTTCTCCCAGATACTGTTTGTGACACCAGATACCAGCCCCAGTGATTCCCAAATAACCTGCTGCCTCTTTATAACCACGCTAAGCACGGAATTCCAGGAAGTGCATGCTGCTGCTGCAGAGCCAAGTTTACATATTTCTCATAGCAGAGCATTAGGTTTAATATTAAAATTCATCTTTTATATGATAAAATCAAAAGAATTCTGTTTCTACTACAAAGATAGGATGACGTTTCGTGATCCCCACAGAACGGACCCATCCTGCTGTGCTGGATGCTATGGAACAACACGGCACATCTGCACCAAGGAGACTGTGTTTTCTCCAATTTTAAGTAAAAACAGTGAGTAGATTTTTCATTACAGAATTTTGACTATTAATCTTCTTCCTAGCAAATACTAGAAAAACCTGGTAGCATGCCCTGTTTTTAGGGAATCAACATATTTTCCCCTAATACTGGCAAATCCCAAGTACTTGCCACCCCTTCTTCAATACAGTCACTCCAATAAATACTCTGAAGAAAATATACACCTATTATATACATCTCTTCTTGCAGCTTTTAGCTCAAGAAGAACACAACTCATGGATACAGAAAATGTTCAGGTAGGTTAGAAACAGCCAAAGAAGCTGAACCAACAAAATATGTTTGTAGCTTACAGTGGAACTGGAAATCCTTCAGTCCCAGCTAGCTCTGTAAGTGGAATTACTTCCTCATCTACTTCTGCACGGATATGGTCACCTTTGCCAGAACTAGGACTCTTATAAAACTTAGTCTTCATGTAACACTTGACTGTACACATACATCTGTAAGAAAAGGGAGGGAGGCCAGTATATTAATATTAATATTTAGTATTTTTGTTCTGGGAAAAGACTTTTCTCTTGCAAGCCTCCACAGCCCTAATATTTAGGCTTTTTAAGGAATATTTAGGAATTTGGGGCTTCCTGCTTCCCGCAAAGGCACCTTATGAGCCACAGGAACCTTTTCCATTGCCTTCTTTTTCCCATTTCTCATTATAACAATGTCTGTTTCGAGAACCTCTCTGTCACTAAAATCCTCAGAGTCACCCAAGGCACCAGCCTGTTCAGCTGTGTTTCACAGTATCACACTGCTAACTCCTGCTCCAGTCTGATCCCCCCAGATAGTGAGTAATCCATTCTCCACAACAAAGGCACAGGATGCAGATGCTCACTGAGCTATAGCTTGAATCAGACTTTCCCAACCAGAACGAGTGACCCCTCAAATGCTATTGCTCTGTCAGTATTGCTCCTGTCCCACCTGGAACGTGGCCTCTGTGTGGGCAGCAGGACAAGCTCGCGCAGGCAGGGGTGGGGCAGGGCTCAGATGCTTTGTTATACTCTTGCTGCAAAGCCCAAGCATAATAAAAGCTATCCCAAAATTTCCTAATTAGCCTTTAACACTCCAGAGCAATTTTACACAATTTCAACATCCCCTGTTCCACCTGGGGAACCACGCTGGGTTGGTTTAGCACATTTACTGTGGAAGAGGAGAAAGTCAGACACTGTCCTATTTTCCAATGAGCTCTCTTGAAATGAAAGGCAATCACTTCAGTGTTTTGGCAGAGACATAAATACCCCCTGTCAGTTCAGGAAACCCAAATCCGTCCAACCACCTCGCTCATTCATGCATTGATCCTGTGGGAAAGCAGCACCAGGCTCACACACACCAGGCAGCAGGGTTCAAGCACCTGACTTTCCTTCTAAATACACAGATAACTCAGAAAGGCATCTGTACGTCATGGAGGGAGATAAGGACAAGTAGCATAAGTAATAACTGCTGCAAGAAAAAAAGATACTAGCTTAAAACAGATTTTAGACCAAGTAATACATGTTTAATTTCCCTTTGTAGTAGTTTGTATGTATTTTACTGATGATCTCATTAAAGACCAAGATTAGAAGATAGCCATCACTAAGGGCAATAGCACAAGGAAACACTTCATTAAGTGTAATCAGCAGTCAGTGACTAAAAAAGCTTTAAAAACCAACAGAACTATTTGGAAATTCTAACTTGTGCCAAACACCTCAGAATGTGAAACAACTGTTCAGCACAGGAGATTTAGGTGACAAGGTGACACTCCCAAGCCAAATGCACGTAAAAATTAGGCTGCAATTTGGTGCCTATCCAAGCTGCAAGCCAGGAAGAAAAGCCTGGGATAAAGTTGCAGCGCTCGTAAAGCCCTTAGTCTCTGAAACAGCAGAGAAAGGAAAAGCATCCCTTGACACTTCGGTACAAAGCAGAACATTTAGCTGAGCCTCAGGATTGTATACATGCACCTCAGCTTTACTTGGGACCACACAAAATGAGAGCCACATTTAAAAGAAAAGTATGAATAAACTGTTGTATTGATGTTCATTTTGAACGCTGAAGCTTGTCATTTTCCAGAAGGGAAAGTGTCAATAGTTAACAGTTCAGCTGTTAGAGGCTTGCTCATTTCAGCTCTGGAATAAAAGGTAAATATTACCTCAGATGTGCACCCTTTATTTAACCTGACCTCTCAGAGTGGTGAAATGTACTATTCACTGTAAGGTAAAACAGACGTTACAGTTGGGCAATAGCTGAGCACATGAGCAATTACAACAGGCAACTGAAGTCCACTTAGCTTTATTCCAGCCTGAATAGAAACCAGAACTTAGAAAACAGTAGAGGTACAACAGGTTAGTCAGGACTTTGACTAAAAGGCCACACGAACAACGTGAAGGATCTGAAGGAGTGGGCAGGTCTCACAGGGATTAAGATGTTTAGCTATGTGCAAAACACTATTAAGCCCCCCAAATGTGTACACAAGCTGACACCCCCAACACATGCAGTTCTTCCAAGGAAAGGCTCTACTGCAGCCATACAGTACCAGGCCAAGCTGCAATCCTATGCTTGTCTGCTGGTTCCTAAGACCAACATCATCAGGACAGCTCTCCCAGCAGCCCTGGTCCTGGACTTCTCCTGCCTGTTTCCAAACCTGGACCAAGACACTACGTTGTTACAACTGATCACCAATAGTGCAGAACAAACTCCTGAAAGTGCCTTAAAATTTCATAATGTGCAAACAGCAGTAAAAAAAAAAAAGAATTTTGGTTGCAGCAACACTTGATAAATATATACTTAATTCTGCCAGCCGCACAACTGACTCTTGCAGATCTGAAGGCTGTACTTCCATGCCAGTGGATTCACATCAGTGACATGGACTGGCAAAGGCACCAGCCAGGGTACTGTGAGTGCTTTAGGAGCTCTCCCCTAGGGTGCAGTACCTCCAACATCAAGGGGCTGTTACGGGATTGATGCAGGCAGGTGACTGTAGAACTGTGTGACTCAAGTGTTCGTAAGGAACTGCAAATAGTGTATAAGTAGCTGCATCCAGTCATTTACTGAGTAAACATGAGAAAATAATTTAAATAAAGGCCTAACTGAGGTGCAGTCCATGCAAGGAAATCTCCATTTACATCACTGCAATTAGCATGCAGTGACAGAAGCAGGGTCATTCCTGATTTCCTCCCTGGCACCGCAGCATCTTGCACCTTCCCTCGCGCTTGCGTGACCTACACCAAGAAATGCAGCTGGGTTTGAATCCAGAACATTAACTGCCTGCTGTCCTCCAGAGTGACCCCATTAACAGTGTCACTGGCGTAACTGAGAAGGATGATGGCACAGCACAGCAGCAGGAGCCAAAGCAGGAGTGGGAGGTTGGGAATGATCCCAAAGGGGTTCCCATGGAACGCCCCTGTGTGAAAACATGGTCACCTTGGCCTGGGAACCAGCAACACCTGCAAACCACAGAGCCACGGCTCATCCAAACTGAAGCACTGGACAGAGACAGTAACAAGATGTGAAAAGAAGAACAGGCTAAAAGGTCCCCCAGAACCCGTGTTGCTGCCAGCTGACACCCTGGGGATGTGGAGCTGAGTCCGGAGCATTGTGGGTACAGAGCTCTCAGAGGTGCTTTGGTTCCCTGGCCAGATACCAGGCTGGATAATAACACTCCACCCACCTACAGTTCCCTTGGCATTTTGAGATGATCAGGATGTTCCCAGCTTCCTGACCTGAAAATTGTTGCGTACTATTTCTGGGCACTGTTTAAACAGATGTCGCATTCCAACCCAGATATTGCTTAATTTCAGAGCAAGCAGACATGATCCTTACAGTAAATTTAACTGGTTTTTTAATGCCTAAAGTAAACCAGAGTTCACACCTTTCTCAGACCACAACCGACCTGTGCCATGCTTCAGCACACAACTATGTGCCTAAATTATTATCCAGGTGGAAACAGCCTGCTGAGGTTCAGAGCCCATCTTCTCTTTACATTTATTCTAAATATTACAGCCATGTTATTTCCAAACTTTTCAAATCACTGCAATCCTGGTGGGTAACCCTGAATGTGATGACAGTGGTTGTGAAGGACGTTCATGGGAACACCACGTGGTACGTGTGCCAGCAGTGGTTTGGCAGGAGACAGGAGAGGGGGCCAGGGAACCCAGCCCTTGGGGACACGGCAGCTGGCTTTAACTTGCTGATCCTGACAGCCAAAGGTCAACTGCACGATGCAAGGTGGGATAAATCCACCTGGCAAAGCCAAATCCAGGCTGTCAAGAGGGCATTCCCACCTCCACTGAGCACTCAGCAGCCACCCTGGTAGAACAAAAGTGAAAAATTAAGCACGAATTAAGCCAATTTTCCTGATGTCGTTCTTAAAACCTGCACTTGAGATGTCATGTGCCATCACTGCCAAGTCCTGGAAAACTGCTCCAGGAGTGGTCCAGACTGTCTGGCTCAGACAGCACCACATCTCCTACCACAAATACAATAGAGCTGAACACATCAACAACAAAAATACAAGAGCAGAAAACACTGCTGCCTTCCCAGAGAGCTACAGGAAATCACACATCTCACCTGGAGAGAAAACTCTTCTGAACTGTACTTTTACCAAAGGCTTTAAAAATGAAAAGGACCCCAAAAAAACCCAAAGAGGATTTCTGTTCACGTAAGTGTTGTTAATGATTAAAAAACCCCCCAAAAACCAGCAGCAAACCACAATTTTATTAATTGAAACCAAGCACATTTAACTGCTCTTGACTAAAACTTTAAAGTACCAATTAGTCATCACAGATGTCTCTCTACACCTAAGGCTTATCAATTCCCTGATCTCATTCTCATGAATAAAGCTACAATGATGATTGTATGATATTCCTCTATCATTTGATGAAATGAATACTAAAATTTCTAGCTGGCAAGTTTCAGCATTTTTTTCTTTCTTCTTACTAACTGAACCACAATAAAACACTTCATTTATATAAACTTTCAGAAATTCTGCCACTTGCCACTGTCACCGCTTCTTTCTTAAGCAAAGTATTTTCAGCAGCATTTCCCAAGCGTAACTAAAATTCCATTTTTCATTTGCTAATAATGGCAACTTTTGCAGTTGATCTCTGCAATCTGGCTATGGTATTTTTACTGGTATTTTCTTAATCAAAAATATTGCACTGTAACCATGGGAAAAAACCCCTAATTGATGTGTGTGTGGGGGTGGTTTTCCTATTCCAAATCTGTAAGGTAGAACAAACTACACAGGTGGGTTATTTCCTAAAAAACGATCTCCTGTTATTCCTTCCTACCAGAGTAAACAAACGCTGACTTTTCCTCCGGGCAGCTCAATACAACAGTGTCAGATTACAGTTTCCCTGATGCCTTCCCTCTCAACTTTGATTTTACGACCCAATTACTGCCCGCTGGGGTGTCAGTGCCACGCACTGAGCACAGGGAAGGACGAGGCACTACATGAGGCTCCCAGTGTCACACACACCCCTCGCTCTCCAGCCTGGGACACTACAGAACCAGGGAACATGCAGGCAGCCCCTGGGAGCCAAACCAGAACTGAGATTTATGAATTGTGTCCTGAGCTGCAATTTCCCAGATGAGGCAGTGGTGCTCCAAAATCATCACAGCTGAGGGAGAAATGTCTCCTTCCTGGCACGCATGGACAACCACAACTGGATCAGTTCTTAAATGGATTAAGCAAATAGCAAGACATAAGCATCAATTATTTAAATTCTGAATAATTTCTCTTGCATTGCCACTGCTTATTTAAACATAACAAAAACCAGCGGGCACCTGTGCCAAGATCTGGTATACTCCTGAAACAGAGTAACAGCCAAAAAACTCCGGACAATGTCAGGGAAAAAGCAACCAGTTAAGCCTTATTCTGTTCATTACAGGAAAATGGCTTCCTACTGAGCTGCTCATTGTAATGAAAGGTGTGACACACAGGAGGGCTGCAAACAGGAGGCTGCTCCTCACTCTCAGTTATCAAAGCCTCTCTATCTGTGATGGACAGAGCGAGAACCCACTATTATTACCATTGCTACCTTACCAATAGCCTCTGGAAAGACAGGAATCCATTCCTCCTTAGACACTAAACAGACCAAATATGGAAGAAGTAAAGAAGTAGCCATGGCAGGAAGAAGGAGCTGATGCCTGACATACTTAAAACAGGCCTGAGCTGTGAGAGGATGTGGAAAATAAGAACAGAATCAATGTACAGAAGTGAAAGAACAGGTAGAAAGTGTAGAACAAAGTAAATGTGTTAGGACAGCTTCTGTCCCATGTTCTGTAAGAAATTAAGGAGTTATTGAAAAAAAAACCTGTCAGAACAAAAAATAAACAATCTTTTTATGAAGTTTCATTGTAACTCCATGAGAAAGAACAGTGAGGCATAATGGAATGGGCTCAGATTCCCAATGCTATAGTCAGTAAGCACCACCAAGTTCTAAACATCCTGCACAATAATCTGCTCTGTGGAGTAACAGGAAACCCTGCCCTCTCCAATCCATGTAACTGCAGCCTGTGATACCCACACAGCACTCCCACAACAGTCCCAGAGCTGCAGTATGGGCAGGAGCACAGACCTCGGGACACCGCTGATGTGGCCAGAGCAGTTCATGTCTCTGAACCCACACGTGAACGTGTGGCACCTCGGCAGTTCATGCACCAGCAGAAGCCAACCTTCCCCAGCTCACTCCACGCACTTTCTGTCACGGCCAGAGAAGGGCACTGCTCCAAGAACAGTTTTCCAAAGAACTATGGCTAAAACTCTTTGCTCAGAGCCCTCAAGCCGCCTTCCTTACCCGAGTTATAGAGCCAGGAAATAATGGAATAAAGTAACAGTCTCTTATCAAGTTTGGGAAATGTTGCTCTTCAAAAGAGCAAAGAAACATGTGTTTTATGAAGCAGCAGCAAAATACAGCGAGTATGTGCAGAGCTACAGCACACGGTGTGAAACAAAAACACTGCATACCTCTTGATAGCTGAGGAGTTAAAAGGTACAGAATTCCAAAAACCATGGCAATTCCAACTTGAGAAACTGTAGATGTGAGGCCAGCTTGGTAAAGCCAGCAAGCAAAACGAACGCAGGTTTACAGGAGGATTGTTCCAAGGAATGGGGGCTGGTGGCTCTCCAAAGCACAAACAGCTGCATTTTACTACTTGGAACTTGCACAGAGGCCCCCAAATTCTTCATTTGCTCAGCCTCATCATTGGCATTGCTCCTGCCTGGGGAGGGTGCCCAGAGCACACTGCAGCACTCCGTGCTCCTGCAGAGCAAACGCGGCTGCCCCACAGTGCCCCTGAAACCCAGGGACTCCCAGTAAAAGCATTCCCAGAGGGAAGGGCGTCTGGAGCTGGGACTTGCTCCTGCAGATCCTGGCAAGCAGGCGAGGGAGAAGCTCTGCTATGCTGTACAGCACTGAGCAGAACAAAAAGAGTATAATTAGCTAGCAAATTGTTCATTAATGTTGCCTTGCTGCAGATACCACGAACTATTCAAACAACAGACCTCTTACTGTCTCCACTACCATTTCTTCTTCTCTCCTCTGCACTAATCTACTTATCCACTTATCCTACCTTTTCCTTCTGCTCAAAGGAATGTCCTACTTTCTCTGTTTCTTTTTCTCATCAACAGCAGTTCAGATTTTTGGATATATTCAGACTTTTGGATATATTCAGACATCTGTCATGACCAATTTTTCTGTGTGTTTTCTTGGCAGAAAGCAATTAAGAAATACAACCCTCAGAAAAGCCAAGTACTATGAGAGTAGAAATGCTCTAGTGTGCTAGGGGGATTTATATTCCTCCTAAAGCTGTTCCAGTGCTTCTAATATATACTGGAGAACTGCAGCAACTGAGATCTGAAGGACTTGAGATGTAGAATATATGCAGCTATTGCAAGCATGCTGGAAGACAGGCAGCAGGATAGCTGGTTTTAATAGGAAGGTTAAAAATGGTCATCACCTTCTTTGAAAACACTTTCACCACCTCCTGCTTCTTGAAGAAGGCAGCTAAGAAGAAAAATGTTCAGACTGTGACTTCCGTGGGAATTGAGCAGACAAAACTGAAGAAATCCATAATTTCTCTCCTAAAATCAGTCAAAAATGGAACTGCTGTTTTTAATAAATACCTTAAAAAATAGAAGGATTAGTGGTGCATCACTTCCAGAGGCATAATGCGTATAAATTCTGCACAGACATGCTGAGTAAGCAAAACCATGCACTTTGGAAATTTTCTAACTACTGATTCTTCTCCCTGCAGCTCTTTCATGATTCTGGTCAAATTTACTGGCATTCTTCATACAGATTAGAATAACTCTCAAGTCAAGAACTCCGCAGCAATGAACTGCTCTTGAGGAACAATGTCATTTTAGTCATTTAGACATTTGTCATCCATCACACCCATCATACTGACGTAACATCCTTCATTACTGAGCACTATTCCTGAACTTGATCTCCTTGATATGCACACTGCTTATTGCAAAGCAGCACTAAAATAATATAAAATGACTCATGGCAAAGTAAAAGTCCCCAATTTTCCATTCAGCAGAGACACTAATTTCTGCCATTCCACCCTCTCCTTATCCACACCATGCACTGGGGCATCAGCCACTCCCAACAGTTCAGAGCAGCCTCAAACACCCGCAATAATCCCCACTGTAACGTGAGCATGACACCCCAAGCTCAGGGGACCAGGGACCGTTTGGAACCAAATGTTTATCTGACCCCTCATGAACCCCCAATAAAACCCTTGTGGGCACACCAACAACAGCTCACATTTATACAAGCTGTGATTCTCATGCCAGTGTGGTGGTTGTGTCCAGCTCACAAAGTGAGCTCCCTGTGTGCCAAGCTGAACTCCCTCTGTCTGGGGAAGCTGAGGGTGCACATCTTTATTAGCAACAGTCCAGAAAACGGCAGTTTAAGTTAGCCTCAGTCATAAAGTAGGCCTTCATTTAAAAATGACATCCTAAAACTGCAGCAGTGCTGTGAAAGCTCTGCTCTCCCCAACAGGGTGTGAGTGCCCTATAAATTGCCAGGGATGACCGGGAGCAGTAGCCCCAGCCAGCACCTTTGCCAAGTGTCCGGCTCTGTTACATCAGGAGCATCACCACGCTTTTCTGGATCATGATGCAGTGCTTTAGGTATGTGGGCTGAGGTTAAACAACAGAGAAGCGGTGGTAGGGAAATCAAAGTCGTGAAAGGCTCTGCAGGCAGGGAAATGAGATTGCTGGACTGGCATCAGGGAAGGCACGCTGACATTTATTCAGCCTGAATGTTCTAAAGGTAGTAAGTACGTTCTTTCAACTGGCTGATCCTAGCAGCACTTCTACTCAAGAAGGCATTAGGCCTGGCAATATGTGACATCCTGTTTTTGCTTTAATGATTTTCCTAATGTTATGGAAAAAAGCAAGAGCCACTATAAGAATTTTGAAGGCCACTTTTCTGTGACACAAGACTGCGTTCTACTGGGTAATAATCAGGATCCTGAGGGGAAACATGGCTGTGCACTGACCAGAGGGAACAACAAGGTACTTCACGCTTAGGCCACCGACATGCTAATTAGTGGACATTAACTAGTCCTAATTTCTGTAAATTAATCATCATTTACACCTACACATGGTTGAAGCACTTTTTCGTTGCTGAGACCAAGAACCTTCACATCTGCTCATTTTTCAAGGTTAGAAACAACACATTTGTTTGCAACAGAAAGGAGAGCCAAGATTATATTGACTAGTTCATGTGGATCAGTCACTAACATTTACCGCCAGATTTTTTATGGTGGATAATTTAAATTGCAGTCAGTTTAAAATCCAGTGCGTAACTGGTAATATGAACTCTTTGGGTGAAAAATAAAGAACACAGGAAAATGCTTGAAAAGTTTGTTACACACATTTTTTAAAAATTTGTTTGTGTTCTGGAATTCTGCACAATGACTTGATTAGAGCCAAAACCAGAAAAGCCAGAACTCCAGCACTATCTGCTGCAAATGTCTGGTCAGAACTGCTAATCCCTGTAAAATTTAGGAGCAGAACAAAAGGCAAGGAAGAGCTCTGTTCAGCTCCAAGCTCCAGGAACCCTCTGCAGGAGCCTGCCTGTGCTGGGAACGGAACACACGGTGCCAACTCCCACATCAGCTCCGTGGAGAATGGAGCTGGCGCTGCCAACTGGCGGCTCCGCATTCTTTCCTCCCTCCTCTTCCCACATCTGTTTTGGCTGCACCTGGCACAAGGAACCCAAGTGATGTCAGCTGCCCAATCCGGCCCTCTGGAACTCACTGCTGGAGACACAAACACTGCCCAGCACAGCCAGCTTGGCACCTGGGGGCACGAGGAACCGTCCCACCGCTTCGGCTGCCATCCCTTCCCAGGCCTTCCTGAGCAGTGCCAGAGAACTGTCAGGAAAAAACAGGCATGACTGAGACATTTCAAAGAGATCAGGTCCTACAGTGGGATAAAGATGCATCTATTCAATGGGAAATGAAAGTATTCTATATTTTTACATATAGGCTGGCAAAAGTTGGGCAGTTGGTTAATTACCCTGAATTCTCAGGATTTACAAGCTTAGACAGGGAGGGCAACCAAAGCCCCTACAGAAACCCTTCTCTCCCTCCTCTTTTTAATTTAACCTTATTTAAGGGACAACAAAATACCCAAACCCCAGCACAATGCAACGTTAATTCCCTAAGGAAAAAACACTGTGAGATTCACTGGAGGGGATGGCAAGTGCAAGAGAAGATTGATTTCAGTTCTCTCACTAAATATAAAGCAGGTAAGGTTTGCTTTCCTTTAAGACATTTGCATTAGGGCACTGTTGCAAGGCCAAAAAGATATTAAAAAATGGTGACATCAGACCAAAACAAATCTATTAAGAACAGTTCCCACAGTGAAATGGTTCCTGGACAGTTTTCCCTACTCAGCCAGTGTACCATTCCCCACATTTGCCAACAACAAAAAAAAATGCATTTCACTTGCTCAGTTAAGATCAGATGTTTTTACACAGTAAATTAAAAACATGTAATAGATCTCAAACAACGTCACCACAAATTAAGTGATTACTGAAAAGCTCTTTTTCATACTTCATGTGTTACTAAACCCTTTCAGAAACTGCCGGTATCCAGCCTCACATCAGAGACAAGGCAACCGCTCAAAAATGGAAACATCATTTATTTCATTATGCAATTTTTATGCACAGAGCTGACTCACAAAAGTATATTTAGGCCCTGGATAACATCCAAGCTAATAATTAATTATGTTTTAAACTACTTGCAGTGTAATTCCTAATATTTCTCATTTTACCTGTTCTTTTTTAATGCTGTAGGTGTGACTGCACATGACTGACTGGTGAGCAGAGGGCAGAAACAAGGAGAGACACTGACTGTGCAATGGACACATGGTAAGAGACAGAAGCAACCACAGAGTTGGTATCAGATTTGTTTTCTAAAATTCATGATCAGAAGATCAGTCTTAAAATAAAACATCTTCGAGGTGCTTGCTAAACAATAATCCCACAGTACTGCTCATCCTGGAATCAGGAGAAAATCCTCAGCATACTTCCAAATGCAATTCAATAAAGTAAGCAAATATTCAGTACATAACCATCTCACTGCCACAGAACCAGCAAAGCCTGCCTTTGCAAAGGGGTACCAGCCCCAGGAACACCAGGAAAACGCAGGTGGATTTGCAGGTTTTCCTTCCCTGATGGCTGCCATGCAAACAGAAGCAACCTTTTGGGAGCACAGACTGTCCTTCCAGATGCACAACCGTCCTGAGCACATTCCCTTCCTTTGGCAGCACTCCTGCTCAACTCTTTCCCACACAGGCATGGTCAGACAAAGCTCAGTTTACAGCTCAGAGGGGTTTGGGTCTTCCTTTCCCCTTTTTCCACAGGGATGAATGACAACACTCGAGACAAAGCTGACAATCATGTCAGGCCATGGACATTCAGAGCTGAATCTCTCTCTTACTGAAGATAAAACTCCCCCCTTACAACACAGTTGTAAAAATTCTTTTCTAGAATCCATAAAATACAGCCTGGAAGTTGTTATTTCCAGCCCAGGCTGAAAGGGAAGCTGCAGCTTTCCAACAAAGCACTGACAGCTCTGGACTCAAACCATAGAACACGGTGCAGTTTTTATTTGAACAACTCATCTCCCTCCTTTGCCTTCTGGAAGTAGCTTCTCTCACGCACCCTTTTAATTTTTTCACTCCTTTTGGAGACAAAAACCCGCCTGGTCATCATGCTGGTTTAATTAATTTATTTTTCTGTACATAACTGCTGACTTTTGGGAGCTCCCAATGCCATTCTGGTAGATGAAAAGATGAATAAAAGCATGGGACTTCAGATGAAGAGACGCAGTAATACATTTTACAATGAGATTTAATCTGGAAACTAACTAAACAGGGTAGATGTGGCTTTGGAACAGCTGCTGAACTAAAAACTTCAGTTCACGTGCAGAACTTCTGTTTTGTGTACAAAACATGCACATTCAGAAACTCATCATTACTTGACAGCTTTTCTCGAATAGAAAACCAGCTGAACAGCACAAAAAGCAATCAAGACTCTCTGTCTGGTTTCTTATCTGTAATTTTCCGTGGCTAGATCTGCACCAAGGCAGCTCTGGCTGGCACCTGCAGCATTAAACCCGTGTCAGCATTTCCATTATAAATTCTCCACTTTAGAGATTGCTGTGTACCCAAACTCACATACAGCTTTTCCATGCAGGAGCAAAGAGTTTATTACTGCTATTTAAAAAAGTGATACTATTTCCATCTCTGCTGCTCTAAGTTTTATTCTGGTTTCTTCACAGAGAAATACCAATAGATACAGTTTTCAGGGAGAAAAAGAAAAATGCCTGACACAAAATTCAGAATAGTTTCCCAGGGAGCTCTGGGAACGTGGAGGGATGAGGTAAAAAGACAGCACTGCCAATTCTTGACTCCTTGAAAACTTGACTAAAATTACAGATGGGTCTCTTGATTCTGCAAGCTAATTTACACTATGTGCCATGAATTATTTGTCCTCTACTCACAGGGCGGTAAAAAAAAAAAAGGCAAATTTTATTCAGGTCCTTGGTACTTCCCATCTTGAAAACCAGCTCCTGCTCTGCCCAGGTTTGAGCGTGCCCACCTGCCCCCTCCCCAACAGCCAGAGTGGTTCAGAACAGACCTGCAAGTTGATGGACACTAGAATTAAGATGGGGGGCATGTGATTTCTTGTTGAGGAGAGAAGAATTGATTTTGTTCTTAACAGAAAAGCTAAAGAGACACAAGGGATAGAATTCATCATCCTCTACCTGCAGCTGTCAACAAAGTCCTTATCTGCAGAGAGCAGAGGCTCTCCAGATGGTGATCTGCACTCCTTGCAGAACAAGTGGAGAGCCAGGAAATTCACAGCACTATTCATTTAAACCTCCAGCTAAGGCCACATGAATTATTTTCTAGAAACGCCTGTTAGAGTCCAGGCAGCAACCCTGAAGTAGGACTGCAAGCTCAGACATGTGCAATCCAGAAGGAAAAGCCCTTGAGCTGCATCCTGGTGCAGCTCTGAGGAGAAAGCAGCCTCTGGAAGGGGCCCAGCACCTGCCACACACCTGCCTCCCAAGAATGCCAGAGTGCAGGTGAGCTGTACCAATCCAGCTGACCTGAAAGGGACACACTGACAGAAGGAAGACCTGGAGTACTGCATCCAGATTAGGGTTCTCAGCGAAAGAAAGACGTGCACCTGTTGGGAGTGGGTCCAGAGCAGGTCAAGGAGATGCCCCAAGGACTGGGGCCCCTCTGCTCTGGAGCCAGGCTGGGAGAGCTGGGGGTGTTCACCCGGAGAAGAGAAGGCTCCAGGGAGACCTTAGAGCCCCTTCCAGGGTCTAAAGAGAGCCTACAAAAAGGTGGGAGAGCAACTTTTTACAGAGGCACACAGTGATAGGGCAAGGGGCAATGGTTTTAAACTAAAACGGGAGAGATTTGGATCAGATATTAGGAAGAAATTCTGTACTCAGAGGGTGCTGAGGCCCTGGCACAGGGTGCCCAGAGAAGCTGTGTCTGCCTCTGGATCCTTGGAAGTGTCCAAGGCCAGGGTGGACAGGGTTTGGAGCTACCTGGGATAGTGGAAGGTTGTCCCTGCCCAAGGCAAGATGAACTTTAAAGTTCCTTCCAATTCAAACCATCCTGATTCTGTGCAAGTCTCCAAAGCCCAGTTTGCTTTCACTCCACATGTCAGATCCTAATGGAGTAACTGATGCTTCCAGTATCATCCATATGGAAAAAAGCCAGGCAGATAAGCAGTTCCTTAGGAACAGGATTTGTCCCATTTTTGTCTATTTATTCCTTGGACTTGGCAGACATTTAGACTTGGCGTTCAGGAACTATACGCGAACCCATACCAACTCAACTCCTAAAAATGTACCGGCGTGGGACCAGTGTCTCTGGACATCAGGAGATGAATGATTTAAATGAAGAGCTGAGCACTGTTGGTGACTGACCACGGGAATGGCACAGGCAAGAAGAGCAATGCTAGAGGAGAAAACCAAGATCCCTCCCTGAACTGCATTAACCACCAAATAACAGTCACCTCTGGTCATGGTGATTTGAAGGGGTGAAAATCCCTTTTTGTTTTATTGAATCAATGAAGATTGCCATCAGTTTTCCTTGTGCTGATCAGCAATACAAAAAGCATTTGGTGTCTTGTAACAACTCAGGAAAGAGCCAGAGCTTACTCTGAAACATCAACGTTTATTTATTTTTAATCACACTGTTCACTTTATGTACTAAAGTAGAAAAAAAGAATACTAACCTGGAACTGAATTTCATTCCAACAAAAATATATCTCTTATTTTGCAAATGACACTGGTGAAAAACTTGAACGATGTTGTTCCTGCACCGCCCTTTCAACTGTCCCCAGAGGCAGCACTTTAAAAATGACAGCTGAGCACAGGGCCAGCACAGCCATGTGCTGCCTCATCACTCCAGTTGGATGAGCCATGGGGTGGAGCTAATTGCTTGTCAAGGGATTCTTCTTTTCCAACTCACTGGATCCGAGACAGACAAGAAATTGGAAACACATGGGTAAGGACAGAGAATGCTATCCCCAAGGCTTCCGTATCATAAATTATGAATATCTTGGAGCACAGCACGTCAAAAGCTTTTGACCCAAACCAGGCTAACAGTAAACACCAATGTACAGGGTGAGTTATTAGGGATGTTTTCCCTTTTATTTGATAATACGTGATACAGTATGTCACGATCACATCCCTTTCCTGACAGTTCCTGACTACATCCACAGCTGATGGGTCAGCTAGATAGCCTTTCCAGCAGGAAGAATCTGTACGCATTCCTGAACAGAACTTCCTGTAGAGCTGATGTTAATCACAGTCCAACCAAGGCAGAAATCCTGCAGGAGGTTTTCCTTGTGCAAGAAAAGTCTACAGAACGGCTGAGTTTTTTAGACAGACATTTCTAATCCTGGATAGGGCAGAAAATGCATCTTTTATATACACATGACTTAACATTAGCTATACCGTGTTAGTAACATAGTACACTGGACACCAGAAAACTGTCCAAAGCAGTTCCTCTAAGTCCGTCAGCAAAACCCACTGACCTACTTTCTCTTAGGTCAAACTCACAAATTAACAAACCTCAATATGAATAAACTGATTCCACTCACAGGTCTCACAATGAGATAGGAAACAGAATGGTTCCAGGTTTTAAACTTGCCTTGTAGTAGTGATTTTCTGCACGGATTGCTATCTATTCGTCCCGAAGTTTTGCCCTGGTAGAAATCTTTTCAAACTACAGGATGCCACAAAGGTACAAAGGGGTTACTAGCAACCTTTTTATGCTGAAGGGGTGTCACTGAAACCAAGAAAAATGGGGAGTGGAATGAAAGGACTAAGAAAGCATCTATCCCCTCTAGAAAAATAAACTGTCAAAATCCACTGTGCATTAGAATACATTATGATATGACTCTGAAAAAGAGTAAATTTTTTTTCCTCATCTCCATTGCAGTCACGTAATTGTCAGAGAAGGACTCCAGCAAACGCAGCTTTTCCCTTACATGGCTTTGTTAACAGCAGCTGGCTCTGCTCTGGGTGATAAAAATGACCCCTGACCACCACTGACACCTCTCAAGTCAAGCAAGGCATGTCCGGGGATGTCACAGCCCTTGGGAGTGGCAGAGTCTGGGAGCAGCACTTCCAGTACCTTAATTCCACTGAGTTCCACATTCTTCAGATGAATTTCTTAACCACTTCCATGGAGTCTGTATGAAAGCCATCATGCGCACTGTGCGTGTTTACCCAACCCTGCTTCCACTTTGATAGAAAGGAAGTGTTGCCAGAGCAGTGTTTTAGCCAGAGTTCAGGCAGTCAGTCTCTCTGGTTTGCCATGTGGCAGCTGGGACAAGGCAGCCACCTTTGGTGCCCCCATGCTGGCCTGCCAGGTACCCTGCAATGCAGCACTCTGGCCTTTGTGACTGCTGAACTGCCTTTACCAGAGGATCGCAGGATGGGGTGGGTTGCAAGGGATCATCCTGTTCCAGCCCTCTGCCATGGGCAGGGATAGCTTCCACTGGAGGAAGGATCCCGTCCCCTTATCTGAGCTTGCTCTTTTTGGTTTATGCATCCCAATCCCAGCTGGTATCGTCGGAGCATAAATAGATTCTCTGTACTTTCATAACAATATTTATTCTAAAATTATTTCTAAGAAAGGAGAGGAAGAGCTGAGCTGTGAGAAATGCGGGCCTGCAGAACCCAGAGGTGCTGCTTCTGTTTGTTTACTAAATATAATTCAGCCCTACTCCAACACTTCGTTAGGACACGTTGTATTTTGCTCACAAAGATGCCTTTGTCAGCTCTCTCCAACAGTTGTCCAATACATTTTTTAAGTGTTTCCCACAAATCCAGCTCTGCACTCCCAGCCCCCAATGATAAACAACAGCAGTATGTAGGATATGCACAGTGCACAGACATTCTATTGCATGGCATATAAAAAATCAGAGCCAGCAAAAGAATTTGCAACAAGGCTTCCAAATAAAATTTTTCACAGTTTGACATGAGCTCAGCCTTTACTTAATATTTTACTCTGCCTGGTAATGAAAGACATCCTGCCTGTCCCAAAGCACTTGTCTAAAAGAGCAGATATTTGAAAGGTCACAACCACTCGGAGCAGCAGGACTGCAGACGCCCGCTCAGATGTTTGCTCTGAGATAAATCAGGCTGCAGCAGCTGCTGCTCCCAGCCCCGGCCCAGGCCCTATATCAATCACATACACATAAACTTCTTGCACTGAGACACACCACAATTATTTTTTTCACGCTATTAACTATAAACCCATAGCAACCTCTTCCCTCAGCTTAAGAAATCAGATATTTCAGGCGCTTCCTTACTCACATCATAGATCTTCCAAACAAATTTCTGTGGGACAGATTAAAAACGGCACCTCAACGACGAATTTTCTGTGGTCAGAAAATACAACAAAACTTGCACCAAAATGCTTCTGTTTCCCCCACTTCCCGCGGCCAGATCCTGCCCAGTCCATCACCTCTACCTACAGTATTTCTGCATTTACGACAAAGATGAAAAACACCACAAAAAAGGTTTAAGTTTCAGTTAGTTCTTTTCCTTTGAGAGCTTTTGCCCTGCAGGATGCAGTGCCATGTGGGCTGAGTGCCTCTGCGCCTGCCATGCTGCACGGCTGCCTCAATCCATTCCTCATGGTCGCTCAAACCAAGAGCACAGAGGAACAAATTTCCTCATTCTCCTCTGGAAACACTGAAGAATGTCTTTGGTATGGGAATCGCTACTACAGGGGGGATGAAAGCAGGGACTTTGTGAGGGAGATCCTTTAGGAAAATGAGAACTGCTGCACAGATGCCAGGGCACATCTCTGCAAACTTCTGCTGCCTCTGTGCTCGGTCTGACATCCCACAGTTACTTACAGAACTGGCTATGGGGGGTCTCCAACGAACACCTGATCTTGGAAAGGAACAACGGATAATAAATAGGAAAGGGAAAATCAGGCATACTTTTTTCTGCTCCCTTACGTGTCCTGGAACCAAACCTGTACCAGCAAGGGATTTTTTTTTATTTTACTCTTTGAAGAGCTCCAAAGAAGGTTATACCGGAAAAACACGGAGCCCATAAGCTTTTCCATGGGAAAGCTGCAGAGTCACCTCTGGCCTTGCTGCAGGGAGCAGCTGTCCCTGTGCTGCATTTCAGCACCTGAGAGCACAGGAGCCACAGAGCCTGAAATCTCCTGAGTGACTGTGCCACAGCTGGAGCCGGAGCTCGTTATGCTAAATACAGCATTCTGGAGCTGGGAACTCGAGTGGGCCGTGTTGGATTGCATAGCAAAGCAATTTAAGCAAATGACTAATCTAAACCCCTCAGTTTCATTCCTACTTTGGGCTTTGAAAAAGTGGCTGAAAAACATCAACCATCAATCTTCACCCACTGTAACAAAGCAAACCCAGGAGATTAATTTTGCCATCCTAACGCCAAATCAAGGCAAATCCAAACAACAAGACTGTTTACTGAGCTGTGCCAAGCCACTTGCACTTGGACTTGGATCAGGACTTGTGGCATACAAAAAGCATGACATGTTTTTCACTTCCAGAAGGAGGAAAAGAAAAATTACTAGAACAAAGATTATTTTTTTCCCAGACTTCTTGGTACCTTAATTAAGTCAGTATTTTGATTGAAATTACCCTAAGATTCCCACAGTCTTAACAACTATTTCATTACAATACACATTTTTAAAGTGTGTAGAGGTACACGTGTGACCATTACACTTAGAAAGTGCCAAAGTATTTGTTTTTAAAACCAGAGTGCATGAAGAGCTCTTCATGCAGCAAGGTCTCAGCCAACTAAACTAACAGGAACACTTAATCTGCTATTTGAATGCTCCGATTTTAAAAAAATCTTTCCAGCTGATGTAACAGTGAATTAAGAAACATGTGACAGTAAGATCTGAAAACATTACACTGGATGTAATCATAACTGAGAGCAAAGTTACATTAGATTAGAAATAAAGCTGATTCCTGGCTTGCTCCAGAGAAATGCAGAACATTCCAGCACTAACAATGGAAGTGCTGCAGTTGGCTCTAGTCTGGCAGCCTTTGTAAGGCAACCCGTGTTTTACCAGCACATGTACTTTACCAGCACAGCACACTCAGCATCGTACTTACTGCAGTGCCGGCTGCCATAGGACCAGGGGTGCCGCAACCCTCTTTACCAACACCCTGACTTTGTTCTTCAGGCCCACGAGTGACAAGAATCCTGAAGTGCTGCTGCCTTGTGTTTTGATCTGGTCTGATTTTAAACAAGCATCCCTGCCCTTGAGGCATCCGCTCTACTGAATTGCTTCTAGGTATTTCTGCCCTGTTCCTGCCGTTTCCAGGCAGTTCTGAATTCAGCCCATCAGTTGTTGGGCTAATTGCTTCTGCTGGTGGCTGGACAGGGTAGGAAGTACTCCTTTCCAGCCGTATCCGAGGGTACCTGACCAATCTGTCCCCTTTTGTTCCAGTAAAGCCAAAGTTACTTCCACCCTCTGCGCCTGTACCACTTGTCTGCGGCTGCTGTAACTGGAGAACGAAGAACTTTTTCCCTGAATTTGCTGACAGATCTGGCACGTGCTGCAAGGACCAACGCCGAGGTTCAGGGGTGGGAGCATTATTTGGAGCCTCAGGACCAAAGGGAAGTAGAGTAACTTGAGGCACATCTGCACTCGAGGCCCGATGCTGAATTCTCACACCGCTTATGTTTAAACCTGAAGCTGCTTCGCTTGCTTCTTCTCGTTGGGCAGTCAGTGGAGCCTCCTCACTCTGGTTATTAGTAGGAATACTACAAAATACTCTACGGTTACAGCAAATAGTTCCATCTGACTGCTGCCCTAACTCTTCCGTCAGCCTGGGTGGACAACTTTCAGGAGCCACCTGTGGACTGCTCGGAGAAGAGCAGTTTTCAACAGGGGATGCATAACGCTCCCTGAAGTCCGAGAATTTACAGGGAAGCCTCTCCTCCGGAGATTCCAGGGCCGTGCACTCGTCGGCGCAGCCGTTGGCAGCTTTGCGCTGGAGTGAGATCTGCACGGACGAGCTCCTGGTAGGGCGCGTGTCGATGCCGTTCAGCAGCTGCGGGATAAACATGGATGTGCTCCTTTTCAAGGAGCCCACTTCTTGCAAATCTCCGTCACCACCATAATCCGCTCCGTGCCGCGAGAACGCGTGAGGGCTGCTTCTTCTCGGCAAGGTGTGGAATGCCATGAAAAAGTCATCTTCTCTCTCCCGGGCAAGGATCTCCGATTCGGGGGCTGTGTTGCTTCTCCCCGAGCCAAAATGAAACCGCAGCCGATGGGCCATGGTTTTACAGAGAGGAGAAAAGGAGAGGGAGAACAGCAACAATTCAGGCACTGCCAGAAGTTAAAAACCAAAGACATAAACTCCAAGAAAAAGTGTCCCATCTGCCAAACGGTTAGCACTGCAGCCCTGGGAGCGACAGATAGCAGAAATAGCCCAAGTGGCAAGCAGCATTCCAGGCATGATTGGGCAGGAGCAGTCAGCGCTCCTACACACACGGTGACATAGGGTAGGATGGTGGGAGTCACGTGGCCTGGTTCCCCCTCTCCAATATAAGCGTGTGGGGAGTTTGTTTTTTCC
>VZTE01005416.1:97259-152397 GCA_013397775.1 Eulacestoma nigropectus | reverse complement strand
TTTTTTTTTTTAATGCCAGCAAGAGCCTGAAACAGCACCTTCCCAGCTGCTCCTTTTCCATCAGGGAGGAGCGGCCCCAGCGGGAAAGCTCTCGCAGCTGACTGAGGCAGCAAACACACTCAGCACTGCTATAAATCTAAACCACATCAGATTCACAGGGCACACTTGAAGAAAGCACTCAGAGAAAAAAGTAACTACAACAAAAACACTTCCATTTTGTGTTAAAAGTTTAAGTCAACACCACATGCAAATGAGGAAAATTCTTTCAAGCATAATATTTTGGCGTGTTACAGCTCTGGGCTGTCATGGCAGAAGAGGAATAAATACAGCACAGTTATGCTTTCGATTTTAACCACACTCATAACACAATTAAGAACAAACTTTTTGCCTTTAAAAAGCCCCAACAGCAATATAACCTGCACTCCCCTTTGAGTAACTACAAATTACAAACAAAGCAACCATACATATGGCAAGGATCTCTCACACAGTAAAACCAGCAGAAATGTGCAGGACAGCAGGACACAAAGCTCCTTTTCCAGATTTACCAGGCAGTACAGGTGAGGGAAAAGCGGAGCTGGGTGTTGCATGTCTGTTTGTACCGCTTTGTCTCAGACCCTGCACAGAACTGCCCGCTCCTGGCTGGCCTCCAGTGAGAGAGTCAGCAATGCCACCACGCGTACACTGCCAGCATGGAGCACGCTTACGCCCTCTGAGAGCCAGAAGAGCTGAGGAGAAGGACAGGCAGACAGGATACACCAGAATGTGAACCAACCACCCTAAATGGGCTCTGCTACAACACAGATACTCAGTGCCCTGAGGGCACTCACACGTAAAGGGTGCGCGCACTCCTTAGCACAGAAGAGAAACTCTGGTTAACCACAAGTGTAGCTCCATCTCACGGCCTGGACAGCTGTTCCCTGCAAGAACTGGAAAGCCTAAATCTTGTCAACAGCTCTGAAAATCTGTATGTGGCAGGTCAGTCCTCTGCCTAGACATCTGAAATCTGCTTGCAAGCAGCTTGCTTTCAAAAGCCAAAAATTACCAATCCCAAGAGCAATGGCAGCTCAAACTGATCAAACTGCCAGCAGCCAGGACAATCCCCCATTGTTTTATGTGGATTATGAGCCACAACAAAAATGTGAATAGCTTCCACACAGCAATGGTCCTGGAGATTGCCTTGCAGAAGCACAGGTGTTGGTATTACTTTATCTTAATTTTCAGCTAAAACATATTACTCAAGAACACAGTCTCTGCACCCAAAATGAAGCTGTATCACATTTACTCTTTTGAGACTGGGGAATAGAAAGGCAAGGACACCTGCAGAGACAAGAGTGCGCTTTGGTAATTTGGGAACAAGAAGAAGAAACAAAGCCCTTCCAATAAAAGCCATTTAAGTATTGACAGTAAGTATGTCAGAGTAAAGCCAAAATAATCAGTTCAGTGTCTCCTCATTCTACAAACACAACTTGATGGAAACCTGCTACTCCAAACCCCCCAAAGTAGTCGCCTTGCCATAGACCTCCTGGAAGGAAAGCAATGGCTCCTAACCCCAGGTGCTGCCTTGGCCAGGAGGTTCCAAGCCCAAGGACAGACTGACTTTGGAGATAGGACCAGAAGGAGAACACACACAAATTGGTTCAACAATAAAAAGTGCTGAAACTGCCAGGGTAATGCCAGTACTGCACACCCAAACTTGAAAATCCAAAGCAATATATCTGAAATGAGTATCCCAAACCTGTCATTTCCCAGCTGTCACTGCACACAAATTTTTCCTCTAACCCACCTCCCTGTTCCTGTGGCACCTTTGTGTTCCAATGGCACATGGCAGTTTGAACAGTGCGAGTGGTCATTATGATCATTATATACAAACAAATATGCTCCCAGTCAGCCCACTGTAGAGGCATAGTGCCACTGGTTCACCAATTTACTTCTTCCTGAGGAAAGATTCAGTCATTCAGCTGCCATGTCCTCTTTCTCCCCAGATTATAGCTTGTGTGGTTTCCTTTGCTCTTTATTTATCAGCAAGACAGAAGACAGGAACCTACTTGTTGAAGACAGATGTTTCTACACTGGGGTTTTTTTTAATGAAAGTATCTTCACAGCTCCAATCCTAATTTTCACAAGGTAAACAAGTTTAGTAAAGGTTGTACTGCCCCCAGCCCAGAGAATGTGATCTCATCAACAGAGAGATGGTGTTACAATGTTCAAAAGGCAAATCCCCAAGAGCCATCCACCAGTGTGCCACTGCACTGGCACATTTAACCCGGGATGTACAGAGGAACACTGTCACTTATCCCATGGATCATAACTATAACAAAAGCAAGCAGAAGTCAGATGGTGAAAGCCTCCTCCAGAAGAGCTACTGCATCAGCCAAATGCAGGCAAAGACTAAACCCACTAACAACATGTGAGCATTGTGAGGCAGGGAACTGAAACCCAACAGAGCATCATTCTGCCATGACCTCAAACCTTCACACATGCATCATGAGCACAAGGTGCAGCTCTGGGAACCACCTCCCAAAGCAAGATGCAGAAGCATTAAAGGACTGGAAAGGCACACTAAAATGATCAGGGGCTGAAGCAGCTGCTTTATCAGCGACTTAAAAGGTCAGGACTTTATTGGTTTGCAGTGGAGAGGCCTACAGAAGGACAGAGTGAGGGTTTCGCAGTCAGAGGGCTGGGTGAGGAGGACTATTGTGGTCTGACCCAGCAGGGCACTATTTTAGTGCCCTTTCAGTCCCAAAACCAAATGGTTTTTATGCATCCATCCGCATTTCTCGGCACGCTCACTGAAACAACAGACTAAAGACACCTTTAAGCTGTGTTGTATTTTCCATCAGCTGCGACACACAGAGCCTTGCAACTGGTGTAACACAACCAAGACAAGCACTCACCAGTCTGTTTTCATCAAACACCTCAAACAGGAGCCGATGGTTGGTTGGGTTTACCTGTGAGAAAATCCAAATGTCACTGCAAGTTCAGTAGCTGGACAATAACAATATCTGGGTACTAGCTCGGGCAGCAATTAAATCAAGGCAAACTGGACAGGACTAACAGCTCTGATGTAAATCTTTACTTAAACTGGAGCACCAGAACCTTACTGCAACTGGGAAGAGCCTGGCAGTTGACATGAAAGCTTTCATTTGCTGTGCTCAGCTGCTGCATTTCCCTGGCAAAGGACCCCCAGTCCCAGGCTGGACAGACCATCAGGGCTCCTTGACTGATTGATTTACGAGGGGCAAAAGTTCTCCTGCATTTCTTTCAGAATTTCACATTAAGATATGTTTCGGACTGTCCATCGCTCACCATCTCTAGCCCATTTAGCACATACGGCCTTGGAATACCCAACGGAAGTCTCCCCAACACCTGAAAACAGCAAATATACCTCCAGAGAATTATTTGCATTTACTTAAATAGAAGCAGAAAGACTACCAACATTTAAAAGGACAAAAACAAACATAAAAAGAACTCTGTCAGGAAGACAAAACAGCTGCTATTCAACAACTAAAAGTTTTATAGTGTTTGATCCAGTTGATATATTTTTTCAGAACGGCTTTGCAAGCCAGGTTACTATGATCAGCACATTTATTAAGAAAATTTAGAAATAATATAGCACAATGCACTGATAATTCTGTGGGCTGGCGATGGGACTTCCCAGTTTTGAGAAAATCAGAGAACTGTGACACACAAAATAGGGTCTAAATTACTTTATCAGTCCCATTATTGCTTAGGACTTTCAAGATGCTTTAATAGAGCTTCAATGAACTGTACCAGAGGTTTTGCAGCACTTTTGTGCATTCTCTTTCCTTGAGATTTTAGATTTGTATTACTCAGCTGCAAACCCTAGAAAAGTTGTTCGGTACACGCATACAAATAAGCATTCCCCACAAAGCTGAGGCCTGTGCATTGAACGTTCCACTGGTGGCACTGCTCTCCCAGAGCTCCCCATCCCAGAAGGCAGCTCCCGATGTCTGGCACAACTCCCACTCAGAACCACCTGCCACATCTGCCCTCAGGCAGCTGCTCAAGATTCACGTTTGAAACCCCCCTGAAATTCTACCTGACCTGCTTTTGTGGAAGCTACAGCTACACTAAAAGTTAATCGTTCTTCTCTGGAAAAATATTGTCTGCAACTAAGTAGCAAAGTTACTGCCCTTCACATTTATATAATGGCAGGTTGTGAAACTGTTTCTAAGTAACCTGGTGCCAACTCCTGCTGAGCATTCCATCCCTGCAGAAACACAATAGCAAGTACATCAGGGCAAGCAGGTCTTTTAAGTAAACATATAAACAACAAATATAAAATAAGATTAGCTGTGCGTGTTCTAATAATAACTGCAAATAAAGAGAAACTTACTCTAAAATAAAACTCTTCATTCCATTTTGGGTTCAGTGTCTGTAAAAGAAATAACAATATTTACATACTAAAGTTTTTTTAGGTTTTCTGGTTTGCAATTATAAAAATATGCATGCAAGTGACAGTTTTCTAGGGAAATAAAAGAGAAAGAAAAGCATGTAATAAAAGAAATTTAAAAATATACTGCCACATAGAAATTCTCTATTGAGTAAACCAAACGTGGGGGGATATCTGAGTCAGATGATCCTAAAATAGATGTTAAATGTAAACAAAATTTGATGATTAAAAGACAAATCATTGAGAACCTACAGAAATAAAACCTGAAGACATTTCATTCTCAAGATTCATTTAAACTCAGATTAAAAAAAAGTGCTTTTTAAATACAAAGGTAACTTTAAGGCTACAAAAATATGCTCAGATTTATACTGTGAAATAAACAGAAAAATAAAAAAAGAACAAAAGAAACGGTTATTCCTTGGAATAGGTACAATATTCTTCCAATCTCCTCCCAGCCCGAGGATTTTAATTTTGTTTTAACAAGCTGCACAGAATAAATGCACAGAATAAATGTGCATATAGATTGCAAGCTGCAGTGAGCTCAAGCATGACATAATAAATTGATAAAAAAGACATGAGAACTACAAACAGCAATTTGGGCAATTCAAGCTTGGGTAAGTATAAAAACAATTGGACAATATGTCCAATGTTTTTGTGCTCATGCCAAATCATTCCCTCATGCTCTCACACAGCAGAGATTTACGGGCAGAGCTGACAGGAAAAATTGGCTCTACACCCACGACAATTCTGCTCTAGCAGAGAAGGGGAATCTTGGCTGTTTATCTTACTCCTTGCTATAGATCCAAGAGATTCCTCAAGTGCAGGACACAGGGGCTGACTATACTGCATCTCTCTACAAAGTGGGAATACAGGATCTCATGGCAGAGCAGGAAATACTTCCTGAAAGAAAAGACCACTGTAAAGGGCAGGTGAACAGATGAGGGGAAGGGTAGGGATGGGGGTGGTGGGCACAGAGAAACTTTCAGCTTTTTTCCCTGAAGGAGCTCAAATGTATTCAGTAAAATATAAATTAAAATGAAGCAGTAAGAAAAACAATATTACATTTTAAACACCTGTATTCATCAAATGCTACTGCTATTGGCAAGAGAGGGTACATAAAATTTACCAAACAAAGCACCGGGTTAACACTGAATTTGAGGGCGCTACTGCCCATTGACAACCCATTAATTCCAAATTCTGCTTAACCACAGGGTTCAGGGAAATCTGATGGACAAGGCAGCAGAGTCTTTGGTAAATGCCTTGTAACTCGCAGAAATTTCTTCCACCTTTACAGATCCCACTTACTGGGCCGAGTTAGAAAGTACAAACACCTGAGTGCCACCAAAGGAGAAGGAATTGCAGCAATAGCTCCATACTGGACCTAAGCAGGGAAACAATAACAGAAACTCAACCTCAAGAAGAGCTACATCCTAAAAAGGGCAAGAGCTACACAGATAAAGGACTGCCAGGAGTCAAGCTGAGCTAGACCTTCCTCAGGTACCCAAAAAGGGTTTTCAACCCTACATAGAAAATGAAGACATGGAGAGAAATGATGCTCCTAAACACTGGAGCTCAATGGAGAGACTTAGCATTCTCAGAGATGGAAAACTATTTTTAATATTCCATATGGGAAAGGTAGAAGTCTTCAGAGCTCAGCGAAGTAAAGGTGAAGAAATTAAAGAAACTGGATAATCTTCATCCAAACTGAAATTCCAGCAGGAATTTAAAGAACACATTGACCATGTTTCAGGATCAGAAGCCAGCAAACAGCAAATCCAGCTTTCCCTACTTCAGAGAGAGCCTTTCCAGCAGGGCATTCCAAACATAGCTCCAAAAGGAACTACAAAGCATTAATCAAACTTTACAGCTGGATTAACTACCGAGGGAGAAGAATCGAAACAAAAAGCCTCAGAAATTCAACCCAGGTAGGTCATGCCACATGAAGCTGACATTCTTCTGGTAACTTTATTTTTTCAGACTAAGAAAACAATGTGCATTTAACTCCTTTGGCTGCAATGAAGCACTTTTAGAGGCACAGTCCAACTGTGCAGTAGGATACAGATCAGACAACGGCACAGGTCATGGAAAAAGAGAACAAAAAACACTGCAGTTCCTTCTGCTTTCCCAAAGGCACTCCTGCAAGGCAGTGCCACACAAAGTTACCCATTCAACTGAGGAACATAAAAATGAGGAGAAAAATGAGAAACTTGTGAAGTGTTAGACATAGTTACAGAGCTAAAGGAGATAACTGCCAGTCAGTCACTCCTCGGATCGATTGTACTCAGTATTTTTTTATTAATGATTTCAACTCAAAATCAAGATATGCTAATGATTTTCGCTATTTACAAAATAGAGAGAGGACAGCAAATTGCACAGGGAAAACTCTGCCTTGAGATGAAATTTAACAATTCAAACCAGAAATTACCAACAAAAACTTTCCAACATATAAGATAACACCACTATTACAGAAATGACTGAGAACGTCCGGGCTTTAAGTGACAGTGAGAAGAAACAGTGAAAAAAGGCAGATGCAGTCCTGGGAATGAAAGAAGCACCAACGGCTAACCAGGACATCTTTGAAAAATTCCTTTTCCACATCAAAATGCCTCAGTTCTGGGACAAGTTCTGCTTGGATCTTCCACACCTCCAGGATTCCACATTGGTCTTCTCATGACACCTAACGTCCTGATTTTAGAACCGCATCATTCTAGTTCATGTTTTCAATAACAAAATTCTCCTCACTATTCTGTTATGCAGCAATGCTTTCAACTGAACCACTGTCACTTCTAAATACCTCCATAAAAAATGACAACTCATTATTTTCCCTTACTTTTCATGCAGCTTACGACATTTTTCCTCTCTGCCACCAATATCAGCAAATAAAAAAAAAAATATTACCTCACAAAATCTTAGGGTCCTGATAATGACAAATATCCCCTGGTAGAATTTTGTTTGTGTGGATTGAAATTAAGAAATGAAATAAAACTCAATTCTGGTTCTACTTAAAAATGTAAGAATTCCCAGGCTTTTCTTACAGCATATCTTCCGTCATCTGGTTGTTTTAAATTCCCATATTAGGAAAGTATTTTGAAAATGGAAATTCTGAACAGAAGTATTAAAGAATGATCATTTTTGCTAAAAGTCAGACAAATGGTAATTAAAGCAGAATTTCTCAGTCCTTTATTTCAGCCATGTCTTTCAGTGAAACATGAATTTGATAAAAGAACCTGTGAACGGTGCAGTGGGATTTGATAAGCCAAGCTTTAGGGAACAATACGTAACACGTTAGGTGTTGTCTCCAGGCCAGACACACTGAGGTTGCAGGCACTTGTCCTCTGATTTTGGTTTGGAGAAAAACCACATTATCCAGTGGCTATACGTGTATGTAACAATTTTAATTAGTGCTGCATTATGTTATACTATTGTGTTCCAGTGTTCTTAATCCTTCCAAAGCCATGGAATTAAAAAGAGTATATACATACCTTTTTGATAGTTTTTGTCTGCACAAGAGCAAGTTCTCTGTTCTCGTCTGCTACATACAAGGAAAGTTTCACATATGGGTCACTGCAAAAGAAGACATCAGATTCAATGGCCTATAATTGTACAGCCAAAGAGCATTGCAGAAGGAATCTGTCATTTCACTGGATGACAACAGCACCTCCAAACACTTCTAGTGGAATTGTCTTCAGTGAAGGCTTGGAACTCTAGGAAGCTACTCACAAGTTGAAAATGAGTGTTTGAATGTGCTCAGTTAAACACTGCCCTTAACAGCAGAGATCGTTCCCTGCAGCTCTGTCCCTGTGGGGGGGCAAGAATCATCTGCTCCCACACAGCTCCTGCCCATGAGCACGCCTGTGGCACTCCATAAAACCAGTCAGGGAAAAATGGGAGCCATGGGGTTTGGAAGAGACTGGCTGTAACTAACTCCTCGAGGCTGACAGGAAGTGCAACAGGAAGTATTTTGAAGCAGTGGTTATAATTGTTTTGAACCATAAAACCAAGCTGCAAGGTATCTGCAGGGATTCAGACAGACGGGGCAGTGAGCAACCTGCTCTAGTGGAAGGTGTTCCTGCCCACAGCAGAGGGTGGAACTGGATGGTCTTTAAGGCCCCTTCCGACACAAACCATTCCATGGTTCTGTGCTCTAAACTGGGAGAAACAGCATCCTGCAGGGACAGATGAACTTTGCACAGGTACAATGTCAAGAAGCGGAACTGGAGCAGAGCCTCTGCTTGAAGGGAGAAAATGGGTGTCTGAGTAAAACCAGGACCCTGACCTGCTCTGGTGCTTCCCTCTCAAGGCTGCAGCACACTCAGCTGAATGCTGATCCAAGGTTTCTTGACAGCATCAACAAGAGACACTCACAATACCACCAGACACTCAGATTACCTACCAAGTCATTCAAATGCTCTCGGACACTTTTTAAATTTAGGGAACTACTTTGTGACAGTATCACTATGGAACAATTAGTGCTTGCATGTTCATTATACTGGATGCTCCATGTACTTGGAACATAAAATGCCACAAAGGTGGAAACAAGAATAAACAAGACATCTTGTTTGATGGATTATTTCTATCAGTAGATGTACACAAATGCATCGACTTAAACTGCAATTAAGTTTGGCATTAAGCACCAAGGTTTAGAAGAAAGCAAAGCATCATCGTGATTATAAGGAAATGCTGATGCTGCTTTGAATTGCTTGATGTACCGTGCTAGTATTTACAGGTGTCCTCCCAGATTTAGGTTATCAATCCATACTTGGGCAATGTTGTTTTCAGGAACCCTTAGAAATACTACAATTTTTTAGTGCTAAAATACCCTGGATTAATCTTCTGCCTACAGAAAATGAAAACTGTGGAAGTGGCACAGATTTTTTTTATCTATTTCTATTTTAAAAAACTAGAGAATATTTAAGTTTATTACAAATTTCAGTAAGGAAATTTTGCCTTTACTGAACAGACTACTGACATCTCTGCCTGCTCTAAAAGAGGGACAGAATGAGTCAGACCGCGCTGTGTAGCCAAGCTTTCGGTCCTGAAGGTGAGGCTGGAGTTTACTCAAATGATTGGATATTTGAGACTGTTTACTTATACGCATTTGTTTACGTAAAACAAACACATTGCTGGACAGAGACTGAAGACCAAGGGAAGCTGACACTGCCCCGAGTGGAGCTGTCTCACACAGCCCTGCACTGTGGCCACTTGCTCTGCCCTCCAGGTTGCCCACCCCAGTGGCAGAACAGCTCTGCATGGAGCTTGCACAGGAACACAGCAGAGGAGGGGTACCAGTTGAAGGCAACAGGCCATGACGAATGCAGAGGTCCCTTCCCAGCCCCAACAGGCCACGGGGAACACAGAGGTCATCAATACAGTCAGACAACTCTTCACAGTGCAGTTCTAGGAGCTCTTAGTGACTAAAATGCACCTGATTAACATTAAAATTCTCATGTGTGGAAGTCAATAAATAAAAACCATCGTAAAGCTTTTAAGAAACTTATTACTTAGAATCAGGCCCAGATTCCAACAACTAAATAAGTAGTCTAATTTGCAAGCGCCACTAACTAAGCAGCTTCAGGTGAAATCCAGGGGTCTGTACAGCCCCAGTTGTTTGGATCCTGGTCTGCCATCTGCTCTGCCGGTAACACAACCACTGCTCCCAGGATCCATACAGCTACCAGGAAAATGAAACAAGCTACAGCAGAAAATAACACAGACCAGCTGAGACTTCCTGAGGAGTAGACATTGTAATTGAGCAAACTGGTGAAACAATCAGAGAATGGGCAAAGAATGGAAGATGGCAGAACCCCAATTAAGAATACAACTACAGCAGCAAAACAAATTAACTGGGATCCCAGAGAATAGACACTGCATGTCAAAGCAGCAGTAGAAACACTGAGGGAACTTTACAATGGTTAATTGCACCCTAAAAACCCAGCTAACAGCAAGTGTTCCAGATAAACATGGCATCTTTCCAAGGGAAAATCAGTACTGACATGGAAGATTTATTAGACAAAAACATGAAAATCAGTGAAATTGAGGAAAACTTGCAAAAGAATGAAATACAGCATCTGGTCTGTTAAGTCAGTGGAATATCTATCCACAAATTGGAATGAAACAGACATGAAGACAAGCAGTAAAATACCAGATTCCTGTCTCACAGCAGTGTCTACAGATGTGTAAAAGGAAGGAAATCCTGATGATTCAGGTGACAGAAGACAATAATAAATGAGACACCTGCTGAGAGCACAAAAAAAACCCAACAAACCAACCAGGTGAGTTTGGACAATGCTCTCAGGCACATGGTGAGACTCTTGGGATGTCCTTTGCAGGGCCAGGAGCTGGGACTCAATGATCCTGATGGGTCCCTTCCAACTCAACATATTCTATGGTTCTATGATTCTAACTTTTGAGCACAGAAAGCAGACTCGAATCAGTCTGGAGTTGTACCTGCCAGATAGTCTCACCCTGAAATCAACTGATTAAAAGCAGGGGAGACGGGGATTAAAATGAAATATTGCTTTCTTGACTTTCCTCAGGCAGACTCAGTCATTCCTCAAGAAAGCACTATAAACCCCCTCATGGCACTCCTGAAAAGCACCATTCCAAGTGGTGCATGAATACTTTCACTGTGCTCTAAAAACAAGTGGAAAATAAAGCAGCTCATCCCACAGTTCATTGTGAATGTCTGTCTCAGCCCTGAACTGCTGATTTGCATCAGGATTTAAAAGGGGATGCTGGAAAAGCTTAGGAGCGTGACACTGGATGAGGAGAATGAAGGCCCTCCACTCATGTGGATGACATCATGTATATGAGATACGGAACTAACAGTTCTGCACTTTGCTAGGAAAACTCACTGCAGAGGTTGCTTTGAGGAAAAGTACTGGGTTTGCCCAGGGAAGAGCATAAAGGACTGAAGGTGGAAATGTCGCAAAACAGAAAACTACGAGTGGAAAACTTTCTCTATATGAAATTTTACACCAGTACCAGTGTTAAAATACCATCTTAATGAAACCTGCAGCACAACAAATTGACAGTCGTGGACTCCTAGGAAGCTGTTAATGTAGGAAATACCCAAGTGGAATCTACACGGTGTTCTGGTAGAATCCCTGCAATATCAGAATATGGATACAGAAAACGAACTGCAAGCCTGGAGCCTGGGGACACTACAGATGGCCAGCCCATACCCAGAGTCACACTGGCAGCACTCAAACAGTATTGCATCCACAGGGACACCAACACAGGGACACGACAGACGGATGGAGAACCGCCCAATGTAGCGAGGTCACTGTGCCCAAGAGGTCACCTGACTGTAGTGAGGGACATAATAAACCTACATTTAGGGCAACAAAGAGAATACCCTCTACCTGTGAGGGTATTCCTCAGCGAAAGAGAAGCTGGTTTTGTAGTGAAGGCTTACTGGGGAGGGGAAATACAGGTTTCTTTTACCCACTATAGGGCTCCTTCTATCCAGACAGTGTCAAACTCAGTGCACTCGTAATAAAATGCAACAACATAATACAAGGCAGGTAAAACCCGCTCCACATGCAGTGAAGGCACAGCTATACTCAATCTGAAAGGTACAGTATTTAATGCTTTACATTTCTTACACTTGGCAATGCCATCACATAGGAGAAGTCAGTGCATATATTCCTATGTATTATCAGGTATTCAAAGGACCAAGTAGTGTTTAAGAGAGAAACAAGGCCAGTTACCATCATACCAGTGACTGGAGATGAACGGGAGCTGATTTGTGGAACACATATCTAAAATGCTCCTCACTATAAAACTGAAAATTATTAAAAGCACTAAATCTCATCTATCCCAACGTGATCAGCCAAAACCTAAAGAGAACATCAGTGCCTGCCAGGATCAGGAGAACCTTGAAGCTGATAACAGTTCTCTGGAGGATAAAAGGGAATCCTAAGAAAATTATGCTAATAATGAAAGTTATGTTAATCATAATCACAAGTTAGTACAAAGAGAGTTTGGCAGAACAACAGCCATAAAAACAATCTGAGGTCTTAAGAAATCCTTTTCCTGACCTCTGGAATCCCTCAGACATCCAGAATTAGCTATTTGCCATGGTTTTGCCAACTTGCAGTATTTGGCATTTTCTTAAAGCTCAAGCAATTGTAGATATATAATCATCATCTTTCATTTGAATCTCAGCATGAAAAGGCAGCTTCCAGCTCTTCTTCTGGAGGACAACAAAAGCAATGACGACTTAAAAACTCCAGGGAAAAATCTCAAGGAAGATCAGCCTCCTTTAAAAATCACATTACTTTGGAGCAGTGCGAAACTGGAGCCCATGAATAGTTTCCTATTTGTTCACTTGAGTCTGGAACTGCATTTGCTCTATACTTTTGAAACAGTTTTGAAAGCAAGTCTCAAACTAGCTTCTGTCAGTGACACGATGTATTATTTATTTATTTTAAGCTCCAAAAGAAGGGGGTGGAGAGCACAGGCACACATGAAAGAACAATGGAACTACTAAGGCCTACATGGCTCTATTTTTATTTTAAAAGCTGAAACCGCCTCCCCACATATAAAATTTAGTAACACTTGTTATGCAAGTGCGTGAATGCCAGGCTTGTCACATGCAGGCAAACTTTGCATTTCAAAATAGCCTGACTGGTTTCCTTTGGAACAGTCTTGCACAAGATAATTTTGCTTCTGTAAGAAACACAAAACCATTCTCTTTGTGCTGCCCCTTTTCTGCCTCACGTATGTGAAAGAGCTGATCAACAGCTCCTGTAATTCTAGCTACAGAAATACTGGCACACCCCAACACAAAGGCAGAGAAGCCTCTTCCTTGAAGTCACATCCCAATCCGATTCTTTCCCTGGTCTTGAGGGGACCACTATTTGGCTATCATTTAATCTTCATTCATCCCCTTTTCCCACCCCCTCACCCCATCCAATCTACCTGCACTCTCGTCAGTGCAGGTATACATAGAACATCCTTATCCAGCCCTTAAGGCATGTGCCTCCCTGTACACCTGAGTCGGAGAAGTCGAATGTTTCAACATTCCCCAAAATGACCACCTTCAGATTTCTGCCAAGAACAGTGAAGACCTCAGGCCACCTCCTCCCCACGGCACTGGGACAGCTGAGGGCTCTAGGTTTGCCTGGTTTGGGGGTCCCTCCACCTGTGGGCAAGTACAGAGGCGGACGTGTCCAGGTGCCCGTGGCAGCTCAGCACTGCAGGAACCAGCCTGCTCTGCACAGACACTCCAGTAAATCTGCAGACTGCGGGCTGTACTACTGGAAATGTGCTTTTACAGACAACACACCTTCAAGACCATCACTTACAAATTCAGATCAGTAACATTCACCATCTTCAAAAACATTCATCTCAAGGAGTCACCACAAAATTACGAGAGCCCCATGGACAGCAGTTAACATCCGGGCTGTAAAGCAGGTTATGCTTGGCGAGAGGAAATTCTGTGAACCTGAAAATGTTTTTCAGAATCATTTAAACACACGTAGAGGAACTCTGTCTTTGCATGCACTTAGTGGAGCTTAAAAAATTCCAAAGATTTTTTAAAATTCCAATGTTTTGCTTAGTCACTTTCAGATTCAAAGGGATGAGGGAAACAAAGCCCAAAACATGCATCATTAAAGAAGATTAGAATTATAATGAGATACTTCTAACCAAGTTTCACAGAGAGCAGTAAAAACAATGTTCTAAGGCAGAACCTCTTACAGTCACTATCATTTTATCCCAATAACCATTCTCCCAGTGACTTTTCCCATTCCTGCACTGTAAGAAGGGAGAAGTACAATAAGAGTACAGAGCAACTAACTACAAGGAATGCTCCAGAGCATACTGGCTGTGTTTGCTCCCTGGTTTTATTTTAGCTCAAGCCTTCTGGGTTTCATCTTTCTGCCTGTACCAAGTAACATCCATTAGGAGTTTTTCTCAAAGAGAAGGGAGATTTTGACCTCACTGTCATACAAGTCTCGTGTCCTGTGACTAAAGCAAAGCACAAAGTGTCTGATCACACAAGGATAAAGGAACATTAGCTTCTGAAAAGAAAACAAAACCTTACCTTACTCTTCACTGCAAAGCCAAACTTGCAATCCATTGTGCCTAAGCATCCCAAAATCTCACTCCTCCATACCAAATCCCAGTCATTTTACAGACCTCCCATTTCCCTTCTAGCGTTTTATCTCCCAAATAAAGGCTCACACTATCTGACTCTACAAGAAATGTAGCAAAGCTTTACCAAAGAGCTGCTAGAGATAATGACTCACATCATAGACAGCTGCGAAGAAGTGCCTGTGGGTGAAAAAAGGAGTTAAAAATTATACCTCAAACCCCACCTCCAGTGTCTCCACCTTCCTTTACCATGTTATGTTCTAATAAAGGGTAACGAGATGGATTCCTTTTGTATTCTCTTGGAAGTCTCCCAGAGCATAAAGAATATTTTAATTTTCCAAAACAGATGGAGGTATAAATACGGGTTTTTTTCCTCCCTGAGGCCAGGTTTTTGCAAAGGTTAAATAAATGCTCTAACAGAATATGCACACATCAGCCCCTGGAGCTGAGGGGCTGATGTATGCATAGATCTTCCTATGCCATTTCACACTCCCAAAATATCTTAACAAGTTCCAAAATCCAGCAGGGGTGGGGAAGGAGAGTGAAAACTCCATGACACCTGGCTTTTGGAACAGAAAAGCTCAGCACAGGAATTCCAGGCAGCATCCCTGCCCATGAATGCCACACATATGGACTGTGCTTGGGAACAGGCTAATCCAGCCAGGCATACACAGAGGCCCCAATTCCCAAGGCATTTTGAAGGACCTAAGTGAGCACTGCTGCTGGAGGTCACTCACCACCCACCCTGTCCCTGTCCCCTGCTCTGCCACCACCCACCCTGTCCCTGTCCCCTGCTCTGCCACCACCCACCCTGTCCCTGTCCCCTGCTCTGCCAGCAAGCATGTACCTCGCACTGCAGAGATGAAACAGGCGGAGAAGTGAATGAGGATTAAACCTGGGTCAGCCTTCCCTCCTCCCTTCAGCCCAGACTGCCCTAATCCCAGGCCAGGTCCTTATCTCAGTCACCGCAGCGCCTCACAAGTGCTCGTGTGGACCAAGGGGAGCCCTTGCACAGGGCGCAACTGCAGAGCACTGTCAGTGACCTTTGCCAGGCTCTGTGCTCAGCAGAGGCAAGAGTGGTCTGAGCACAGCTTGGTGGCATGGATTTAGCAGGTGTAACTTGTCATCCCATTCCCAGAAAGCATGGCTCACACCGAGCTGTTCGCCCGCCCACGGATGCAGAACCGTGTCCTCAGCTGCTGCAGGCAAGCACAGCAATAGAATGGCATTTGACAATAGAAAAAGGCAGAAAGAAAAGGAAATATATAATTAGTCTGTGGGATTCACTGCGGTTAAGGAATTAGGCAGGTTCAAAAGGAACAAAATTGGCCATGTGCATAATAAGAGTAATGAGCTAATTACATCAAAACCTTTTGAATCCGCATGCCTGAAGTCTCATGCTAATCTTCAGCTACTGAGGTAAAACCAAACCCTTGAGAAGCACATCACTGTGTTGCTAATATAAGGCTGAATTAGGTGGAAGAGACCATGGTGAGGGACAGACTTCCAGCAGCCTCTGATTTAAAAAATCCTGAATTCAGGCTGAAAAGGAAAGCTAACTCAGGACAGTCTGCTAAGCATGAGGTTTTTGGTGCATAACAAGGAGTTGGCAATCCTTCATCTAAATATATTCAGCGATCCTTATTGTGCAGCATGCCACTAGGTAAGGAAATAATACCCTCTCAGGCAGGGAGGAAGGTTATTTTTCCAGCTATTTCATCCCCTTCCCATAGGAAACCTTTACCAAAAGCAAACAGGTTTCACAGCGATTCCTCCACTTTTTCAGCACCTTTTAAACCTGTATCCTCCAATGTTCCCAAGTGCAAAGTATTGCCATGTGGTTACTCCTGGAAAGACATTTCCCAGGTCCCACCCTGAAAGCAGCTGTAACCACAAGCCCCAAAGATGTGCAGGCAGCTCAGCTACCTTCACCCCCAGGGCTGGGACAGGTCTGAGAGACACACAGCATGCCGTGCTTCAGCTCACTGCCTGGCTAATGTTTCCCAGGACACACCCCTGGAGTGCTTTCAGATCACTGGGAACATCTATCCTAAAAGCAACAGAAACTAGTTAAGCTCTACTAAATGTGAAAAAGAGAGAGGTCTGATAGTCCCTTTTGCATCAGTATCTGTCTTTTCAAATCTCTAAGTCCTACAGATGATAAAGTCATATGGAAAGGGCAAATGAAGACTCCTCACCTAATGAAATTTACCCTTAGACAGATACCAAATAACTCTAACTTCCAATGTGACAGCCTAGAATGCTAAGTCTTCCAGTTTGTCACTGAAACCACTGAAAACATCAAGCCAAGTGCACTAGCAAATACCCTGCAGAAGCAGCCATGGTGTTCCACATTGTGTCATCCTCGGTGTTCACAAAACGAACTGAACAAGTGCCAGCTAATGAACTCAGGTGACTATCAATAAAGCCAGTAATGTTACGTCTATTTCCAGGCACTAAAAACCGGATCTCAGTTTCAGAAAACTCCCACATACTGATGGTCTCAGAATCCAGTGTCACTTTCTAACCAGAAAGGTGTATTTCAGCAGTAGCAACAGGAAAGACGCCTTGTTATAACCAGCCGCAGAAAATTTGTATATAATCAAGTCAAATGCCAAACAGGCAAAATAAAGGAACAAAATAAATAAAATAGAAATAAATAAATAAAGGAATAAAAGCATTGTTCAGGAACTTAACACCAGCAGTGAACAGTCCCCTGCAGACCCTCTGTCCTGATCCATTGCTCTCACCTTCAACCTGCTCCCAGCTGATGCAGCAAATCTATTTTCAGTTAAAGAAAGGAAACAAAGAACTGTAGGACAGCCTCAATTTAAAGATACACAGTGCTGAAACTGCTCGTCTGACAGGACACACCATGCCTCAGTGTTAAACAAGTTACGCTATTATTCATTCCACAGGAGCACAGTGTAAGTTGGATCACCAGCATGTGAAATCACATGAAACGCTCAGGACACTCAATGGACACAAACTACTGGTAGTAGGTTCGGGATGATCCCAATGTAGCATACTGAATATAAGCATAAATGACAAAAAAATACAGCAAAGAATGAAGAATTAATTATTTACGTTGTATAAAACAAAACATCTTTTAAATCTTGGATTTCAACAGGCAGAGAAGACACAGATGGAGACATAAAGCAAAAGTTCAAAAGGCAAAAGACACTTCTATTATGTTTAAATTTTAAGGAAAGCAGCAGAACGAAAAGTTTCTTACTCTCTTGTGTACTTGGGGTAATAGCAAATTCTGCCTTACACAAAAGCCCTGCCATTAAGAGACCTGAACCATTGACCTCTACCGCAGGAGGGGAACTTGGAACAAGGGTTGGGTTTAATAAATTAAATTCCCCAGCAATTACACTGCCAGCAATTGATGAAGAGTTATACAAACACCTTGCAGAAGACACCTGGCCTCCATTGTTTGAAGGAGCCACAGTCCCAGCACCCAGAGGTTGGGCAGCCTCGTCCTTTGCTGGTGCTGGCCAAGCCCAGCCACATCAACACCTAAATGCCCCGTGCCACAAGCCTTTAGCAGCTGTAGTGGGTAGAAGGCCCAAACTGTGACACAATACAAACATGCTTGTTTCCTCTGGCTGCCAGGTAAATGTCAAACTCTGCTTTTTCTCCTTGAAATATTTGATGCCGCTACTTTCTCTCCTGAACCTGGCAGAGGCTGTGATTTCCCAGGCTGCTGTGCTCCCTCAGCAACGACCCTTGGAGAGCCAGCCTGTAAGTGACATTACTGAAAGAGCTGGCAACACCAGGACATCACAGGAGATAGACATCACTGTGCTTGTGGCCAGAAACACAATTTAACTTGTTCCTCCTCAGGAATGCAGCATTCCTCTGTACCCAGCAGTCTAAGGAAAGGCTAAACTTCTGTTCAAAAGTATGCATCTCCTGCATTTCTGGGAGAAAGCCCTGAGGAAGGGATGCTCAGAACTGATCCCTGACCTGAAGATTCTTATTTTTAATCTCTTGGTGCAGGCACAGCTATAGCTTCAAGACAACCCACATTCGCTATTATGAGATAGTTCCTGAGACTGCAGTTTAATTGAATTTTCTTTCTACATTGAGAGCAGACAAGAACCATAAGCTGCCAGAAGTTCCCAAAACCCAGCATTTGTGGGTGCCACTGGAAGTCTGCTTAATTAAAAATAGATTTTTTACTACTAAACGACTGCGAGTACAACACCAACTATCAGGCCAGTGAAAGTCAGTGTAACCCAGCTGAGGGACACCTGCATTGGGGTGGTCCTTCCATCAGCCCCACATCTCGGACCCACCTCGATTCCCTCAGCCAACAGCAGCTGACCCCCACCCCCTCTATAAAAAAGGCTGACATTAAACCCGCTGTTCTGTTCCCAAGGCCGTTACAAAGGGCCTGGCTGCCTGTCCCCTGCAGGGCACAGCCACCTCCCACCCACCTCTGCCCCCTCAGACACGATGCCTGCCCAGTCTTTGTTTCATCCCAGTTCATTCTACACAGACTCCAGTCCTGTTCTGAAGACTGAATGATTAATCTCCTCACCAAGCTTCCTGAGGCTCCCACTTCCATGGTGCTGGATTATTCCACAGCATCAATCCTGCCCCCCCACACCTATGGAAGCTGAGGGTCGCCATTGCTCCCTGTCACCCTCAGTGACCACAGCGCTGAAAGAAAAGGAAAAACCAGACCCCACTCCCAGACAGTGACTTTTGGTGCTGGTAGTCTGACCTGGATGTTCAAAGGGCTGTATCTCCCACTTCGGCCCTCACTCCCTGCCTGTCCAGCCCTTCCAGGAGCCCTTCCTGAGGTGCCCGGCTTGCCCTGCCTTCATCCGGCACTGATGCCCCGAACTTGTGAGAACCATTCCCAAATTGGTGGGAACTGGCCCTGGGTGCCCCCAGTGCTCTCAGGATCCCAACAGCACCATGGCAGCACCTTGGCATGGGCACTCAACACACTCACACACTGAAAACCCACTTTTTGGAGATTATTTAGTACGCCACAGCATTTTCCACCTGCACTAAGTTATTTCTGCAGTGAATATATGTTCTGTGCTCCAAGCCACACTGACAGAAACTACAGTTTGTGTCAGCTCTGACACTTGTCAGACATCATCAAAACTCGGTCAACTAAACTTAATAACAAGTCCTCTTCTCCCATATTTGCCACTCAAAAATCTCCTGGTTAAGGGAACTGAAGGGGTCCAGCACGTGGGAGTGGCACAGGGCAGTGCATGGGAGGGTGACAAGGATGGTAGCTGCTCCCAAAGCAAAAACAAATCAAACCAAGAAAATTCTTCCTTAGTTTAGAGACGATAGGAAACTTGCCATGAGTCAGCACCTAAGAGTAAGTTCTTGGTTGCCAAGCTGGTGATTTGTCATCAGAATGTGCTCAGTGAGATGGGTTTAAGCAAAGCTCATATGCGCAGGGGTCAGCGACCACCTGTCAGCTCTGCAGCTCCGCCTGTGACACACACGGCTGCTGCCCTCAGATCACAAAGAGAGGTAACACTCAGGAATTACCAACAACAGCTCCAAGAACACTAATCAAACAGGCTGGGAGGGGGAGTTCAGTTTTGCTCTGGTGTGCTATTACTCATAGCTGCAATGAGGTTTTGATGAGATTAACCACTCACTTTCTGCCTTACCAGACTGCTCCTTCTGGCAAAGAAGGTACCAGAGACAACAGTGGCAGGGATGAGTGATTTCCCCACAGGACAGTTTCACATCAGCCCACAGTGTCCCACTCAGTAAACAGTTACACATCTCCTGGTGAAATTAAGAAGCCATCTTTTAAAATGGTTGGTTTTTGCAACTCAGATCACATAGGCTGACATTATCTCTCAAATACAGGACTCCTGAATAAGCTCCATTCTTCATTTTATTTCTACTTTCTGTAGATATTTATAAAATTTTCATAAATTTATAAAACATACACATGCAACACAGCATGTTAAAGTGACACAGCTTGCTGTGTTAATAATGGGCACTGGTGAGGCCACACCTGGAGGACTGGTCCAGTGCTGGGCCCTCAGTGCAAAAGAGACAGAGACACACTGAAGAAAGTCAAAAAAAGGGCCACAAAGATGATTAAGGGACCCTCACATACTGGGACAGAGAGATCTGGGTCTGCTCACCTGGAGAAGAGAAGCCGTTAACTATAGGATTACTCTGTTCTATCAAACTAGAATCAACTCCTGAAAACCAGCCTTGGTCTTGGGTTTCCATTTCCAAATCCAAGTTAGGGGAAATAAACTTTTAAATGAAATCTAAACATTTCAAACTATAAGAAAGTTCTTAAAATCCAGCTATGCTGAAGTTATGCATTGTCTGTGCTCATTTCTCTGGTAAAGTACTCAAGCCAGAGAAAAGGTATTACATGTTACCAGCATAACAGCACCATCTGACAAAATGTAAACAACAGTGCAACACTTTAAAGCCAACACGGGCTTAAAAAAATTGCTATGTTTGATAGCATTGTATTATTTATTGATCTATTTCTGCATCAATCTGCTCACATTCATTTTCAATTAGAGTCTTATATATCTATTCACAAAATAATAGCTCTAGAGCACACTCCCATATATCTACTCCAGAGCTCTTTACAAAGGAGCCCAAAATTTCAATCCATTTCCCTTAAAGATTTTATATGACAGCAAAGAGGAAGAAAGACAGAAGTTCTACCTTAAATATTTAAGACCAAAAGGTTTTTGTTAGATGATTTTACTGACATGCCCCTTTTTTCTTTTAAAGATACCAGATTCAGGTAAACTTGCAGATCACAGTAGATAGCACGCAGGTGGGAAGGCTGATGGGCTGAATACAGGCACTTCCTTTCTTCAAGCAACAGAAAACATTTTACATTTCTGTATTTGTACAAATAAATTTTTCCACTGAGCAATTATCTGATGAGAATTATTTTTCACTATGACATTATAACCGTCAGGAATTATTATCAAGCCCTCTTATTAGGTAGCAAGACCGTATCCTCGAATAAGCAGTATTTCTCCATTTACAGCTCCTGAAACGTATATCCAGTGCATCCTAAAGAACATAATATGTAGAAATGCGTAAAAACCTGCTGATTTTGGTGAAAAACCTGAAAGCCTAATTTGCTCGGAAGCCATCAGGTACCGGTTCGCGGTGGAAGCTGCGGAAACTCTCTGGTGCCCTCTGCTGCCACGCACAGAAGTGAGGAGGAGGGGCTCGCCAGCCCCACGTGAGATCAAACACCTGCACCAATGTAATTGGATACACCGATACCCTGTGCCCACACCAGCCAGCCCAATATTCATTTCACACACCCGTATGAGCATCAACACTAAGGTTTCACAAATAAAACTATCGATTATCCAGCATATTTCTGCTGAGCAGCCTTTCATCTCTTCCTATCCCAGCACCCTCTCCTAGACTGACCACACACTTTAGACAAGTCCTTGCCTCGCTGTTCCGTCGAGGGCTTCCTTCAGGTAAGCCCAGGGTATCTTCCATGGGGGAAGCAGACAGCTCTGGCTCATGCCATTCCTGGGACTGCCCATCAAGCGTCCTGGGGTGCGCTGCCACTGACAACAGCCACTTTAGGAAAACCACCGGCTCTGCCTGTGTGGGTGCCATTCCCCTCCTTCCCAGATAGGCACACACCCCTGCTCTGCATCCAGCAGTGACTGAGCTCATCTCAACACCTGTCCACGGCTGCTCCCTGCGCCCCATAGCTTTTATGGGAGCACGCTAATTCCACAAGAAAAGCGCGAGCCACGTGTGCTTGCTGAGAAGTGTAGATGCCACTTCTGCATTCCCAAGTCCAGCTAGGGCTAGATCACAGGAAGCTCTCAGCTAGTTTCTTTCCCTTTCCACACTGTTAATAACATGTTCGTTTCCACTACACTGGAAAAACTTCCATTGCAAATCAGCTAGAAAAAGGAAAAAGCAACAACAGAGTATGAACTCTCCTCTACTTGAGCAACTGCCCTCGAGTCAAGTGGCTCTGGGAATTCAGTCATAGCTTTGTTCCACCTCTGGGGCCTCCCTCGGCCGGTATGCACACAGCACTCTCCCTCTTGCACACATGCAAGTGCTGAAGAGGCAGGTCATTTGAAGAGGCATTCAAGAGCCAGATTATTTTTTTAAATGGTTCGATTAATTTATGAAAGCAACTCCCTTCAATGGATTTGTCTCTGCTGAGCAGAGGAGCCATCAGTACAAGAAGGCGAACAGGCTGTTATCCTAACCCAGCTCTAAGGCAGTACACGTGCTGGAGGGGATAGCTCCAGGGGTACAGCTATCACCACAGTTTTTCCAATAGTTAAAACCAGATATACCGTAACTCGAAGTGGACTAGAAATAGTGATAGCGGACTTAAAAGAATAGCTACACGGTAAACATCTCCCATCTTTGACACCTGCAAAGCCACAGCCACATGTGCTCTCCTCCCACTGTGAAACAGTGACAGAACACACATGAATTAAAGAATTCAGCCACATTTCAAGCAGCCTTGCTTACAACAGGAGTATACAGCATGACTTAAAATCCTAGCAGCAGCCTGGAGCCTGCCTTACCCAGCTCCATCATGGATCCTGGACACAGGAAACCAAACCAGAAAAAGGGCTTTTCAGAAAAGAGCAGGGAAAAGCAATAGACCCAGAGGCAATCCAAAACAAGCTCTTATGTCATTAGAAGCACAGCTCCCTGACAATGAAAAACATCCGCATTTTTAACTGAAAAGCACTTCACATTTTCAACATCTAGACAGCCACAATTTTCACTTCATGATTTAGAAGGCAAAATACAGTAACTAAGGCACCCCATCAGCTGTACCTTCATGGGATACACACAATCTCTGAGTCCAGCCAGTACTTGGATTCTTGTATGAAATTTATCAAGACACTTCAAATAAGAAGTTGGAAGGGAATTAAAAAGAAATAAATGTCAAACGTTCACACATGCAAGCTGATACTAAATTCACAAAACCCCAGTCTGCAGTACCTGCTAGCCATCAGTACATATCACAGACTTGTAATTTTACACGGCAAAATATAAAGCAGGTTATAGACCCCCTCTTACATCTACACTAACCAGCCTCTTATGTCCACCTCCACTGCACCTACACGGATGAAATCCCCCACATTTAACCATCACCTCGGGGGTGCTCACTGTTACTATTCCACTCTACATTCTAGTTACTTTGTGTCACTGTGACCGTAATTCCATAAATTTCTGAACTCTTAGGAGAATCATAGGAAGCTATGAGGTTGGAAAAATCCTCTAAGATCACTGAGTCCACCACAAATCCATGTCCCCAAGTGCTACATCTAAATGGCTTTTAAATCCCTCCAGGGATGGGGACTCCACCACTGCCCTGGGCAGCTGTGCCAGGGCTGGGCAGCCCTTTTTGGAAAGACATTTTCCCTAATACTCAGCCTAAACCTCCCCTGGCACAACCTGAGGCCCTTTTCTCTTGTTCCCTGGAAGCAGAGCCTGACCCCCACCTGGCAGCAGTTTCCTGTCAGGGTGTTGTGGAGAGTAAGGTGGTTTCCTCTGAGTGTCCTTAGATATCCTTACTTGCTATTAAAATTATTTCCTAAGTCAAAAAGAACCCCAAAAAAGAAACCTCAAAAGTACTGAGATTTCTTTACCGTTACAATCTTTAGAAGAAAAGTACAAGTTTCTCCAGTGCTCTACACTGGTAAGAGACTTTCCTTAGATTTAATCAAGAAGGAAATGGCTTTCAGACTCTGCAAGCCCACAGGCAGTGTTTTATAATGGTAAAGTTGATTAAAAACGGTCAGGACAACCCACTGAGATGCCAAACACAATGTATGCCTTGTAGTTAATCTTTCACAGTGAGGCAGGAACACAGGAACTGTTCTGCCCTAGTTTGAAGCCCTGCACAGCTCCACCACGCAGAGGCACAGGAGCTGCTTAGAGCCACAACTCTGCAATACCAATGTGTTTTCACATGACTGTAGACTAACTCTTTGAATGATTAGAACAGATTCAAAAATACACGTAGAGAATATGTTTTTAACTCTCCGCTTTTATGGAAATCCTACTGACTTGAGACTAATTTCCTTAAAATATTTTATGGGCCACATCAATAGGATTCAGTACAAATTACACTTGGATTTAGCTTCATGCATTTTGAAAGATAAAATTTATGTTGCTTATGGTCAGCATCAAAAACTGTTCTTCAAAACAGCACATTTGGAGAAAGAAAATAAAAAAGCTTTGGCTTACCATATTCTGCACACAGCTACCAAAGGAACACTTGTTGCAAATTTCACCCAAACTATTAAAGTTGATTAAACTTTTAATTGCTGCTTTCTTAAGCTAGATACACAAGTTAATGAACAATTTGTAAGCATCATTAAAGAAATACAAGACGACCCACAGGGAGGCTCATTTATACATTAAGAAATTAGTCATTTCAATAAAAGCTAAAATTGGATACCACTAATTTCAAACTGATAAAACCCTTCTAAGTAGATTGGAACGTTTGCAGTAGAGCATTTCGTCATGCTTAGGGTTAAGAGAGCAGGAACGTCAAGCCTGAATTAACCTTCAGAAAAAGAAAATTACGGGGCTTGGGTTCATTTTAGCTTCAGAACCAGCTTCTCCCCAGCTATTACCTGGTTGGGTTCCGCAAGCCCGGGCTTTGAGCTGCTTCCCATGCTCGCAGAGCTGAGGGAAGGAGAGGGCAGGAGCAGCCAGAGCTGCATTAACAGCTGTGCCAATGCACACCCAGCACCTGCAAGGGCTGCAGCCCTCGCAGGGCCCTTGCCCTGCCAAGCAGATCATGTTCCAAGGATCACAGGTGCTGCTCAACACCCACCTGGCTCCAAAGATGTCTTTCTTCGCCAGATCAATGCCGGAAACCACCTTCACCCTGAGGACGCGAGACTCCTCCTGCGACAAAAAAGAAAGCGGGTTTAATGTTTATTCTGCAGGTCATTTTGAAGATCAACAGTTGGCAAGAGGGTAACAGATAGTGAGAGGCTCTCCTAGGGAGGATCTGGAACGGAACCACCTCTTGGAAGGTTTATCTGAATCCAACCACGAGGAGTATTCGACTCCAGTCAGAGCTGTTAAGAGTTCAATAAAGGCAGAGTAAGAGTAGATAACAGTAATAACATCATAGCAATAATACTGTAACAATAACAGCAATAAAAATAGAAGAGGATTTGCTGGACAGGGCCATTTCACATCCTAAATGATCCATATGCCACAAATTCATTCTGCATTGACACTAAAGCTCTTCAAATGCAAGGGAAAATATTCATAACATTTTAGTTATGAGAGATGTCTGTGGTGTAAAAAACAAGGATGCACGATTAAAAATAAATCCTTAAAATGAATTTTTTAAGCCTGTCTCACCACCTCGGTGTACGTGGAGAGCTCAAAACGAACGTTCAGTGACAGATGGCAAGTCCTGCAGATGCACATCACTGGAGCATCAGCCTGATGCTCAGTTTATCACTTCATTACATGAAGCGCCTGAGGAACATCAGTAGAAATGATCTTTTTTTACTTTATTTTTTTCCACTGTTTGAGCATCACAAAGAGGCCACCAAAATGAAACCTGGAAAGCCTTCTACAGAAACAGGTTCTGCAGTCCCCATATCAGTGATACCTTCTCTCCTCTGATAAGCCTCCCAGAGCTGCAAGATACCGGATTCAATTACAGTAACTTGAGACTCCATTCCTTGAAGCCGGTTCAGAAAACAATTACACTTTCCCACAGGTTTCTCCTGGTCTGTTTGCTTTAGGCAGCTGAAAGCCAGACACAGCTTTGTCAGCTGTCTTGGCACTGATTTTTCCAACTGAAAGGAAGGCCAGGACCAGCCCCAAAGTAAAGCCATACCTGAGCAGCCCAACTCACCCCTCTGGAAGGAGGCACAGACAGGGGATCGGAAAACAACAGTCCCATTGAACCTGTCTGGAGGGCAAGTTCCACCCTGGCACATGTCCTGCCTGAGGAACTGGGCTGCAGAAAACAACACTTGAGACCAAAATCCTTCCTGTAAACCTCGGGTTCAGTATTCTCCCCAGCAGCACTTAACACTGCAAGGTAGTTTCTAACTAAGGGAACAGGATTTTTTTCTCCAGAAGAGCCCAAAGCTTACCTGAGAGGTGAACAAAACAGCATGCGAAAAAGAATAATTCAATGGACTCATATTAGTGGATACTGAAGTTTTTTCCCACGTACCATGTGCCTGGTTTTCTAGAGGGGTTTTAATATACAAAAGGCAATGAACTTGCAAATTGTGATCAAGAGAATCCCTTCAGTAAGAGAAGACAGTATAGAAAAACCCAAGCAGAAACTCAGACTGTTCAGACCTCACTGAAGTAGAACTAGAGGAGAAGTTGCAATAGCTGTTTCTGTATTGACAGTGCTACTCAGATTCCCTCTAACAAAGCCCAACATCGACTTTGCTAGAGTGGCATCTTCTTCCTGCACTGAGGGCACTTCTGCATATTAAATGATTCAAAAGAAATCAAAGGAAAACAAAAACAAACAAACAAACTGTTGGGTTACACTATGTGGTGACAGAGAGAGAAGCCCGGAAGGCCGGAGAGACAGCCTCTTTCCTGGGCCCGGAGGTGACCCTGGGACTGTATCCAGGTCACCGGGGATGGGCGGAGAGAGGTTTGTGGCTTGTGGACAAAGCTGGACCTGTGAGAAGTGATGATTGTAGTTTGTGACCTTATAGGGTATTGTTTACCTGTTACCATAATAGGCAAAGTCTGTGTATTGCTCCAGGTGATAGGGAGACACTGTGGTGAACATCTTTCCTGTTTACATGATGTTATATCCTGTTCTGTGGAGGTATTTAGGGAATTGGGACTGCGCAATAAATGGGGATTTTGTCTTTGACTTTGCACCTGAAGGAGTGCAGAGTTATTGCCCATGCGTGATTACTGCAACAAACCATCCCCCCTACCATCTTTAAAAGAGAAAAAAAGGCAAGAGGAGGTCCCACTACTGGAGGATCCCTAAATCAGTTCTGCAAGATACAAAAGATGATGCTCCAGATGATCTAAATAGATTCTCAAAAACATACCTGAAGGGTCACGTCCCACTTTAAGTACCCCAGAAGCTATGACTGTTCCCTCCTGCGAGGAGGCTCTCAGCCTCTGCTCAGTATTCCAATTTACCACGCAGAACAAGAGCTTTTACAAATGTTTGATCCAATTTTCATATGCATGAAATATGTATAAATATATATGTAATGTTTTTTAAAAAAAAATTAAACCACCTCAATTAGGGATAAGGTTTACCATATGTACTAACTTTCGGTGGCTCCTTGTGTCCCAATTTCTTCCTTTATCTCCAAGTGTGCTGTCTAGGTAAAAAAGGAGTTAAAACTATTACAGCAACAGCGAGGTGATCTCACCTCATTGTCCACCAAAAAAATTAGGTAAAGGATTGCTTGGCTGGGCACAGCCTGAGACTCACAGAGCACCAACTACTTGATGCAGGTTTCCACCCGGCCCTCTCTGAAAAGGCTGGACAAGAAAATTAGGATTTTGGTTCATTTTTGTTGTAAACCCAGGGCACAATGACAGAGAGTAGCCAAGACAAGATCACTAACCACAGAAAAATTCTGAGCGAGAAGATCAAGGATCCAAATCCCAAATAATAAAGTGATCCTCAGCGCAAGCAGAGAATGGGATAAGGAGACAGATTTGGAGGATTAAGGAAAAGCTGGGATCCAACACATGGCAGACTGAGGCTGAAGGATAACAAACATACAGCTGGAATCCTAATTTGCAAGTAAACAAACAAGAGCAAGCAAAGCAGGGTAACAAGGCTGATCAGAGACACAGCACAGCTCTGCAGGACTCAAGTCAGGGAACCAGCTATACACATCACAGGAGTAGTGCTCCCTGGGGAGGAGCCACACCAAGGGAAACGAGGGCCTCCTCCAGCACCCGTGGCTGAACCACCATGAGCATCCTTCCCCAAGCATCAGATGCAAAGTGGAAGTGGACAAGGGACCTGACAAGGTCCCTGGAGCAAGATGGTTCTTCTGCTGGACTCTAAAAAAGCACTTGCTTAGTTAGCCTGGCCATATCTTAAAAAGGAAAGAGATGCCAGAAGCAATGGCGTAACCATGAGTTCTCTCAGCAGAACAGCTTCAGGTCCCACATGAACTGACACTGCTGAGCGCACACTCAGCCTCAAACTGTCCAGACCACGACCGGATCCACACAAAAGCCGCAGAGTACAATTTACTGGCAGTTAAGTATCCTGACTGAAAGACTTCCATCAGTGATCAACCACCTAACATACTCTTAAAGAGCAATTTCCCAACACAAACTTCCATTTTCTGGCAACAGTATCCAATATCCCTTTGAGTCAGCAAGCACTAGAGGCAACTGCACACTCCAGGACACAATCTCCGGATACTCCTTCCCTCCTCCTGCACCCAACAGGCCAGCACCCACCCTCATCTGCTTAACATCCCATCCCATCCTTCCATGAGCAGCCAAATTTTCCCCCTTGCAACATCACAGAGATCAGGAGGCAGGAAATGGCAAGCTGGGAACAGTTAAGGGAAGACAAGGCTTCAGAAGTCACTTGCCACTCGAGATGCCATTTGTCAAGGAAGAATCTTTGGTTCTGCTCAGAGCTGAAATTACATAACAGAAAGAAATACTTGTCTGGTGGTGAGATTAAACTGTATTCACCTTCTGTGCAGGGAGTGAACACTTGACTCTGCAATTTTTGTATGCCACTGAATCCCCCGTGTTTTGTAAAGCATGTGTCCTAAAATACTTTTTAAAGCACAGTTTGAAAGAGAAGTTCAGCTCACCCCACAGAGATATTCTTCTATCCTATTTCAACCTTCCCTGTAGCATTCTCAGCCTGGAAGGGGCTCCAGGTGCTGCCACTCCCTACCCTGGGTGGCTCCTGCTTCCAGAGGCCAGACCATGCTCTGTGCAGCCCCAGAGCTGATGCTGCAGTTCCATTCCTGCCTCGCTCGGGTTTGGCACCTACAATGCAGAACACAACCAGGAATTCCAAGCAGTGCTGTCCCGAGCACTGTGATTCAATCCACTGGTGAGGCTGCTGGGAACGCAAAGCTGTGTTGCAGGTGGGGATGGCCGTGGGGCTGCGAGCATTTCGGCAGCTCCACGCGGACATTCCAGCAGCTCTCCCTGCCCACACTCCTGTCCTGCCCCCAAAACATAGCCTCCCCAGCTGCTGCAGCAGCCTGCCCTGAAGGGCCTGGTTACTGATTAGTGCTGAGCTCCACTGCTCTGCACGTCCACACTGACTTCTGCTTTGTACAATCATTAACATGAAATTTACGTATTCTTGCCTTCCCAAAACATGTCAAAGGTTACAGAGTTCTCCTCTTTGCTGAAGGATAACCTCTACACAGGTTGTATTCTCTTAGCTGCAGATCCCAGTGCCATTTCAGAGGACTTGGTTTATTTAGGTGGAATCAAGCTGTGGAATTGGAAGCCTATTATAGAACAAAATCCAGACTTCATCAACAGTGAACAAACCTCAATTCACCTCAGAAAAGATGAAGGAATACAGATGCATTTCCAGATTTAGTAGACTTTTGTATGTATATTTATCTGTATGATTCACATTTTGTTAATTCTTTGTGAAACACACACCACATTCACTTTCTCCAGCTGCTCTGAAAAGTCAAGTAATTTCTAATACCCATTAAAGCAGTCACACAAAGAAAACTTACCAAGTTCTGCCCTTGGATTAGTAAAACACCCTGGTGCTGGGGAGTTTAGAGAAGAGTTGTGACAGCAGAAGAGAAAGAATGCGGGCCAAACACAGTGTCCCAAGCTGCCTTTTCCCCCACTGGCAGGGTGAAACGCTGCCCATTCAAATGGTGATCCAGCAGACGCAGCTCAGCCCACACCACCTAAACCCACATGGAAGTGCTGTAAAACCAACCTGAACAAGCTTTGGAATACACATCTGTAGGTTCAAAATGCACACTGAAAGAAAGCCACAGCAATCCAGTCTGGTGTAAGAAGGAAAGCTGCAGATGTCAACTTCCAACAGGACAGACAATCCCATGACACATGTAGTGTACACATTAAGAGAACAGCCTGAAATAACAATCGATGGGGGTATAAAATTAGAAGGTTGACTCGTTTAAATGAACAGACGTGTGAAAGGCAAAACGGCTGGATCAATGCAAACCAATATTTGAACAGCTGCCACGCAGACCAGGAAGATTAAACATTTAACGTGTTTTTCCAAAGCTATATAAAACCGTCTCTGAGTCAAACGCCCCAAGATGGACAGATTTATTCTCCTATTTTCCGAGCTGCACACAGCCGCAGCCAGCCCGCGTGGGATGCCAGGCTGTCACTCTGCTGTTACACTGCGGCCTTCGCGCCGGCACCGAGAGCTGCACTTACCACAGGACCCCCGCGCCAAGAGCTCCGTCAGGCACCACCGCTCGCCCACTGCCTCCGTCCACACACGCGGAAGTTCAACTGACAGAGGCAATAAATGACCATCACCAAGGCAACGAAGGGAAAGGCCAGTGAGCGTGGGTTTCACCTGGAGAGAGCTTCACCTGAGCCACGGTGGGGGAGTGTGGGTTGGGTTCAGTTTGGCTTTTTTTCCCTTCTGTCTCTGTAGAGACATTTTTGATTCCAACCCATGATAGGCACCAGCGAGGTAAATTTCCACCGACTGCGAGGAGAGAAACCAGATCCCACTGGAATGTTACCTGCACGCAGAGACTCTGTGAATCCAGTTTCATCCACTGAGCACCTCACCTCTAGTTTTATTATATCAGAAAGTTTGGAAAACATAACATACTAAAAAAGATAACAGATCTTTAACTCAGTGTTTTGGTGGCAAAACAAACCCAAATGGAAAAGACAACAAACCTTTAATTCAATGTTTTAACTGTGGCACTTCTGGTTTCCTGAATGAAAACCCACACAGAGAGCCCGGTGTGCTACACACACACAGTCACCCAAACACACACTGCTCTTAATTCTCCCCATTTGCGGAGGGGAAAATCAACCAGGATCTGCAGTTCCAAAGCAAAATCAAGTATGTGTCATCCACTTAAGGGCCAGTGTTGGCCACAGCAAGCCTAATAACCATGTTAGGCTTCTCCTAAATCTCCCAGGAACTAAAACCAAGTTCAATGGCAGAAGAGCTGAGCTGATGCTTACTTTGATTTGTTGGCAGATTAAACCAATCCACATACGGCTGAGTGAAACAACTGTGCTCTGGGAAGCTATTGCTATCAGCCTCCTGCAGAGAGTATTCCCAAATCAGCTTACCCTGTTCTGACTAGCACCCCCCTAACATCAAACAACGCTGGGCAGCCCAAGAGGGAGAACCCAAGTGGGGTGCCCTGTCTGGTGGGCTGTCACCATCACCCCCAGGGAAGGCAGCCGAGAGCACCCCAAAGAAACAGCTCAATCTCTGACAACATCACAGTGACTTTCTGAAGGCCATAGCAACAGCATGTGGTAAGTCTCACTATAATTCTTGCAATAGCTTACTAATCTTGAAATTGTCAGTGGCAATTTTGCCAACAGTGTTTGATAAAATCTCAGTTGTGCAATGCAAACAAAACCATGCACCAGGGCTATGACCCACATCTCTGCTCTCCTCTGCAAGTTCAGCACAGGAAAACAAACTTAAAAGGTCACTTGGTTATAACTCATCTGGCTCAAGCAGGGATATTAAAATCTCCTTTCAGACAGCTTCACCACAAGTAGCCTGGGAACCCAGCTCAGAACTTTGTCCTTGCAAGTGCTCATCACACTCCCCCTCACAAAGTCCAAGAGTAAATCGAACTGTGCCTTTTCTTACCCACAGAGTTCTCAACCCTTGCTGCAGGATGCAACGTATTCATAAAAACCCCATTATTTTCTCCACAGGAGACTGCAAAATTAGAGCAACTAAACCTAAAAGCTTTTGGAGGAAAGAAGGCTGTGCAGTTTGGATCAGAAAGACCCTCCTGGCTACAACACATCAGTCAGTTCATGGAACATACATGGTCCTCCAGAGCACTCCTGGCTGAGCAAGGATTCTCAAACAGCAGGAATCAAAAGATGAAGCAAACACCAGTAAGCATTAAAAGAACTGCAGTTTGGAGAACTACAGTATTCATAAGTGCATACAACAGGAAAATATTAAATGCTTTACAATAGTGATTTAGGTCTTATTTCTAGGACTTCAGACCTCTAAAGAAGAGGGACTGTATTCACGTTTTCCTTGGCTGGAACGATATAGTCAGCAGAAAAAAACAACAGGCAGAATTTCATCAAGGCACAAGTTTGTCTTAGAGGGACATTATCACGATGCTGTTCTTCCACGGGGACAAACCAGCAGAAAAGAGCACACAAAACTGGAATGAGCAGGTTTGAACACAGACATCTGGAGTGGTGGATGGGGATCAAAGGTACCCGCACATCAGTGACAGTGTGTGAGACCAGGACTCCAGACACCCAGTCCAATGCTGAAAGGACACTATTAACAAACAGGCTCAAACCACAGTACTGCCCTCATGAAAATCTGCTTACAAGGTATTTTTACTGCATATTTTTAAAAACCAAGTGTTCCAAGTGAATTGTGATCTATTTTAATAGAAACTCACTGAACTCCATGCAGTTAGATACACTTGAGCAATTTTAGCAAGCGTGTTGAACCAGGCCACCTGTGAGCTTTGGAAATACCCAAGAAGATGCAAAAGAACTTTCATTTAATGGACTTGCTGTACTGCACAAGACTTTATTCTCCTTATTTAACTTTTAGAGCTATTTATATCACTCATTAAAAGAATTCATGTAAGCAAAACATTGTTTGCTGCACAACCTCATCAACTGAGCTCTCCAGTGTCTCATGCAGGAATCACAGAATCATTACGGTTGGGTGAGACCTCCAAGATCACCAAGTCCAACCTTCAACCCGATACAACAATACCCACTAACACCCTAAGGGCAGGAGGCTATATTTGCTGAATCATCTGTACATGCCTTGCATTTACAGTCTAGGAAATCCTCTTTCCAAAGGAAACCTTTATCTTCTTTTCTCTGGACAAGACAAGAGAAGCATTTAATCTTTGGTGGAAGCAGAGAAAAGGAAAAGCATTTGGTACATGTTGCTATTAAAAACCTGAACAAAGCTTTGACTGGAGTAAGTGGTGCATTTGCAGCAATCTGTGACCTGACTGTGACTCTCGTATATGGACTTAGCTTTAAAAATGAAAAAAACCCACAAAACCACCCCAAAAAACACACCCAATCTTGATACTGCATGAGAGACAAGCACCAAGACCATCTGCATCCAAACGGAACATTTACTGCAAATTTCAACAGAAAATTCCTGAAGAAAAATCTGACAGAACTTCTTTTCCTTCCCTTTGGGAATATAGAAACCAAACTGATTAATTAAAACCTCAAGTTTTTATTTAAACAAGTACCCCACTTTCTGACAGGCAAAAACTACCCTAAAACAAAGGAATGATGATTCTGTGTAGGATGATGACAGGACACTGGTCCTGACACTGGCAAAAGAACAAGGCAGGTTGGTTTAATTTCAAATCCTCATCATCCTCAGGTCAAGGCCCACACAGACCCATTACTTTTCAGCAGTACTTCAAAACTTATTAGGCAAAAGAGAACCACTAAAAATCCATGTCCCCAGTGGATGTCTGACAACCCCGGGGAGTAACAAGACAAGGTCTCAATTCCCAATTAGCAGCCTGCAGTAAGGACTCACAGAAGGACCTGACAGGAGGACTTATTTTCAAAGCAGCTGCTCTAGCACAACACAAAGGTTTTTACCTTTCATTAAATCAACCTCTGATACACTTATATTTTAATTTTTTTTAAAAGAAAATTAAACATCTTGAACTGGTGTTTTTTGATCTCATGAAATGCACTAGGCCCTTAACATTCAAACTTTTTAAAGGTGAAAAATTATGCCTTACACTTAATGCAATCCTCTTCATTTTTCCTTTGTGAAATGACACACAAAATCCAGTGTAACACTGTATTTTAGACTATCAGTTCCCATAAAAATCCACCAATTTATCCAAAAGCCTCAATCAGTACACAGCAGACATAACTTCAAAGAGCCTCCCAGAAGGAATGAGGTTGGATGAAGTTCTGGAGGATTCTATCACCTCTACCTCAGAGTGTGCTGACAGACAGCAATTTAGACCAGGGCACAAATGGGAAGGCAGTATTTGCAAATTTAAATAATAATAACACCACAAATGACAATGAGACGACTTGAAAGCAGATAAAAGTGGAATTCCCAGAAAAATTACTTCAAAACAATTGTGGTTGGAAAACAGGCAGGCGGGAGAACATGAAGCTCCGGTTTCTCCCGTATGTAGCGGTGTCCTCGGCTCCAAGCAGATCCATGCCAGTGAAAGCTGCTCTGCCAAGGGCCAGCTCTGCCTGGTGCTACGAGTGCCCACCTGTACCTGGGCTCTGCCACCCTCCTGCCTGGCAAAAGCATCACCCACAACAGCACCAGGTCCAAAGCAATTCCTACAAACTCCAGTGTTACTGGTATAAATGAATTTGCAGATACTCTTCAACATCATCACATCACCACTCAAAACCACACAGGAGGCTCACCAGGCTGGTGAGTCTGGGGCAATTTATTGATTGCGAACTACACAGGGAAACCCATGGAGCTGGAATAAGGTCTGGTTAACCCTTCACGTATATCACCACGTTTATGTTCAGGGAAAAAATAAGGAAGCTTAGCTGATTCTTCTGCACTTGGCTTTTATTCATTGGAATGACTGTCTCGGGCTGTGCCACAACAGCAGCAGTTCCTGGTACATCTCTGGACTATTTTAAATAAGGCCAGAGAGCAAGTGTTACACACACACTGCCCTGAGCAGCACTGCGTGACCACAAGACACCAGGGCCCAGGACAACCAGAACCAGCGTGATTTCAGCCCTGTGACTTTGCTTCCCATCTCCACACTGGCAGGCACAAGTTCCCCACTTGCCGTCCAACGGCAGTGACTGGGCTGGAAGTTACGATGCCTGTGTGCATGGCCCAAGCAGCACCACGCAGCAGGGCTCAAATCGTGTCACAATTTTGTTAGACACTTGGAGATGGGTTTTAGTTTGGTTTGCAGGGCTTTGGGCTTGGTTTGTTCTTGTTTGTGGGGTTTGTTTTTGTTACATGAGCTGTGTCTGAAGATCAGGATCATATATTTCAATAGGTCATAGGAAGAGGTATATCTATAGTTTTTCACAGTGGAAGGGCAGTATCAGAAGAGAATCTCTAAAGGATGCTCTTCCCTGTTGGAGGAAATAAATTCACTTTTTGATGAGGAAGATGCTCAGTAGACTAAAACTTGAACTCACCTACATTCCTGTAGTGGCCACACAACTCTGATACAGCCAAAGCACACCCCCACCCCCGCCACATCACCCTCAAATTCAGCAGCAATTTTACTCTGGTTAATAATATTCCCAACCCAAAGCCAGGCTGGGCGGGGCTTGGAGCAACCTGGTCTAGTGGAAGGTGTTGCAGAGCAAGCAAAGATCCTGTATCAAACAGGGGAAGTTTAGCTGCATTCACTCCAGTAGCCTAACTAGTTGCCAACAGATCCTGCAAACATGTTTACGTAACCACAATCTATATTCTTGTTAGATATTTAATGATTCCAGACCATAAACGGTCAGTGGCTGCACTGTTTAATGACAAAACACACATTCAATAAAACCATAATCCAACAATAAACTGTGATTGGAGGCTCATTTCTAACCCAGATAACTCCAGGGATCGATTCCACAGCAAACACCCACAGCCCAGAGCTGCACCACTGGCTGTTTCACCTGGAGAAAGACAGGACAGGAAGCTGCTTAAACAGGCTTTGCTGGAAAAACCTTGATAGCAGGAAAACTACACCAACTGACAAGAAAATGCCAGTGTGACCCTTAAAACCTGAAATACCTCTGAACTTCTTCAGTCTCAGAAAGATACAAGGCTTGGGTACCCTGGGTGATGGACACTCAGCCAGCTGGGACATGCCAGGCTGGGAGAAGTGTTTGCCAGAGGGAAGAGCTGGTTGCATTGCAATTACTGTGGGATACCAGAAGTCACATGTCACCTCTCTTAACAGCCCATGGAGTGTCTGATGTGAGCCACTGCTCTTGTTACTGCTCTACAGAGACTGGGAAAAATGGATTTACTTGTGTGAGAGACTGCCTCACTGGGCAAAGGGCGCTGGGGGCTGAAGCAGAAGAGGCTGAGGGAGGTGGGTTTGCTCAGACTGGAGAAGACGGTAACTCTTAATTCCTATGGATCACAGCCTAACATCTGCAGGGAATTCAGCCTGTACTTTTCACTTTTTAGCTGTTGTAATAGCTTACCTGCAGCAGCTTCAGCTCAGAGCAGAAGTCGGGAATGTCAGTTTTCACAGACACACTTGATTTTCTGACACAGTTTGTTTTGTTGCATGAATCATCCTATTATCCAACCAGAAATTAAATTAGATCTTCCAGCTCTTGGCTGCAGTTAATAATTAATGTCACCGTATGAGTTCCCAACCTCCTCGGTGAAGAAATTCTTCCAAACACATTAACATTTCAGTTAGTGGTGTTGTCAGTCATTCCAGCAGTTCACTCCTCTGGCCTCTCTTCTTCATCTTGATCAAGTTTCTTTTTTTTAAAGAATAACAAGTCATAGCCTCTAGCAGTACCTCTTCTCCATTAAGGCTTTGCTCCCCAAGGATTTCTCATCTGGGGGAAGAATCACTCCATTATAGCCTCTGCCCAGATTAGGGGAGAAAAACCAGCCACTCAAACCAGTGCAGAGGCCAAGTCAATGGGGAAGGGATCTGCTCTCACCAGAAACACCTTGTGGCAGGTTTTTGGATCCCGGTTGTAGTCCTGCTGTTTCCAACCTACTCGCACTCCATGCTCTACCTCCTTTGCCCCCTTCCTTTCCTGCTCACTTCACAAACACAGCAGCCCTTGACAAAGATTTGTCACTTTTTGTTCATTATGGGTATTTATTTGTCATCTAAATGGATAGCCTAGGGCTAGCAGGCTCTTCCTCCTGAGAACTATGGTGTCTCACAAAGAACAAGAAAACTGTTCAGTTACTAATCCAGGCTTAAGGCTGATTAGATTTGGGCAATTCAGCAGGGTCAAACACAACCCCTCCTGGCTGGAAGGACAAATCCCACAGTGGAAGTCTTCTTCACTTCTCCTCCAGTGCATCCACTGACATACAGGGATATGTTATGAACAGCCAAAGATGAGAACAGAATTTAAGGTGGTGTGAAAAATAACTGGAGTAAAAAAAAAAATATTAACAAGAATATGCCCAATGCAGGAGACCGAGTAATTCAGCTGCAGAAGTTCTCTCCTATGCATACATGCATTGAAGGTGGTTTTCAGGAGGAAGAGAAGTAGGTACTACCTTAATTTAAAGGCATTTTTTTCTTTTAATGCAATATGCTCGCCTTTTACACCCTGTAAAAGAACAGACTCTAAAGAAAAACAAATACAGTGATAGTGATACTGAGCACTTTTTTGATTTGTATCAGTAATTTCTGCACATTTATTGATGGTGGAAGGCTTGGAAGGGTTTTAGGGGGGGTTGGGGTGTTGTTTGCATTGGTTGTTGGATTTGGGGTGGCTGTTTGTTTTGGTTTTTAGTCGTATTAATTGCTTATGGGGAATTCCTTCAAAATTTGTGAAATTCTATCAATAAATGGATTGTTGCTGGACCAAGCTCAGAGCTTAGCTCAGTCACTTGTTCCCAAAATGGTACTTGACACTGACTAGACTAAGAAACACTCATTAAAATATTCGCCACTCATTATCTAAAACAAAGGCTGCACTTTGTGTCCTGCCAGGCATTCTGGATGCAAACTGGGGCTCAACGCCCCAAACAAAAGGCACATTCAGAATCCACGTTTTGCAGAAGCGCTGAAGTAGGGTCAGTCATTCAGCATCCCAAAACAGGACCTTGTCCCGGGGAAGCACAGATGCATGTTCCTCAAAGAGGCAGAAAAGGAAGGGAGCAGAGGGCACAGCAATGCTGAATTCCTTGGGCAAGTTACAGGCAATGGATCAGCTTCCACAGCAACCAAATGCGTAAAGAAATTATTGCTTCTACCTGCTTATTCTTGACCCTGTATCACATTGCTACCTGTGGAGATGATGAGGCACACACAGGGCTGGTTGCTCCTGACACCTCAAGGACTTTCAGAGAGCTCAGTCAACAACCTCAGGAACAAAGAGGGATTTTTCTTCCAAGACCACAAATGCATATTACAGTGACTGAAGTCCAGCAGTGAAAACCTCTTGGGGGTCACACAAATTAACAAAAGTCTGAAGAACAAACTCAGTTTCCTCCAGGCAGGTTTAAGTGAAGTCATATCCTCTTCCAGAAATAACAAGATGATCTACACAAAGTCCAATTTTGCTTCTAAATGCTGTACAAAGCAAAGGGAGAAAACCAGCTTGGAGCCGCAGAGCCCAAACTGCAATGGCACAGAACCGCCTCCTTTAATAGGCTCCCATTGGAGGTGGGTTGGCACTCCACAACAACATACAACGTTAGACATTACACGTGACAGTATTTGTCCTGTATGCAAGCTCATACTGCAGCTGCTTATACTGAACACAGCAAAATCTGCTCCAAAGATCAGGTAACAGCTCCAGAAAACATAAATGCTGGTAAGGAACTTGTGACACTAAGAAAAGTGCTAAAGTGGTCAGCAAAAAAAGCGAAGTTGACAGGCACAGCAATGCCCTGAGGGCAAATAAATCAAACCAAACCAGCACACCAGGGTCAGCAGTTTGGTTTATGAAGACTTAAGTCTGTGTTAAAGCACAAGAGCCAAAATATGAATGAGGGTGACTGCGTTGAGATTTATTCAGCAAGCAGAAAGTTTGGTGCAAAAAAGGGAAAAAACCCCAAACCTCCTGGAATTGCTGTGGCATCCAGGTAACTTCACACAATTGCTACAGCATGCAGGTAACTCCCCATTCCCTGCCGCATGTCACCCAGACAACGAAGAGCAGCATTCTCTCAGTTCAGAGAGTGTGTCAAGGGAGAGAACCAGCCCTGCACACACAGCACCACTGAGGCAAAGTCTGTTTTCCAAGTGTGCTAAGCTCCCCTCTCATCCCAAGCTCTGCAAGGAACATGAGTGAGCACCGAGTATGCTCTTGCAGGGCCTTGGCCATGCCTCCTAACCAAAGGAATCAGCCTGGCATGCCGGATTAGCTAATATCTGCTGAATCCCAGCTTACTTTCCAACACAGGCTGCAGACACAACAGGAGCGGCTCCAGCCCTGGGCAAGGAAAAGGCAGCAACCCGTGTGGCACAAGTCACAGCCCGCTTTGTCAAGAGGAAGCCTGAAAGTCACTGGCCTTGAGAAAGAGCCTGCCAAAGAACAACTCTATGGAACAGGTATCCTGCAGAGGGATTTATTCTCTCTTCCCAAACATTTTCATAACGAGCCAAAAAAAAAAAAAACAGCACTAAACTCCAATACCCAGACAAACAAAGGAACTCAGAGTGATGCTAGAGGAAAAGTACCAGTTCCTCCCATGTAACCAATAACCACCGAGAGATGGAACATGTCTAAACCAGAAAGAGGTCCCAGCACAACATGTAAGCTGCCAAAGATGCAGGGCAGCAATGAGTAAGAAATTAATACTATTCACTGCTCCTTCAACTCTTTGCAACAACTTTATCTTGTTTTGCTTTGATCATCTCAGAGGCAGCATTTCAGCTCTGTCACTTCCCAACTTGCCCACAATCCATCCCCGCAGCAGCCACGCCAGAGCTACCACTAAACTGGAGTAAGCTGGAACAATGAAAGATTCTCACAATTAGCCTTTCCCAAGTCATTGCTTGAATGCAGAAGGGTAATTTTTATTTAATAATGAGAGTGCTGGCCAGCCCAGCAGACACCTTCACTGGCACACAAAGCTTACTGTGTAGTTTGGTACTATCTTCTGATAGGAATATCCAGTATTTCTGCATCCATAGCAGCAAAGTGCTCTCTCTTCCAACACTCCTAGCTCTCTAACAGTGATCTGGACATCTTCCTTCCTCATCCAGCCTTCCCTAAAAACTACAAGTGAGGTCACAAAACTGTAAAAAAGAGTAAATCAATGTACTCCCTGTCCTATGCCGTCATGTACCTCCTGCCTCTAATGCACCTTTCAAGCACTGAAAGCATTTATGGAATAATAGGGAAGAGGGGGGAAGGGGAGCTTCTCCATGAAAAAGCTTTTCAGAGGTGATCACAGTGCAGGTTGTCCTGTCTCAATTACCTACAATCCTGTCTTTCCGTCTGACTGGAAGACTCTAGATTTCTCAGAAAGAAAAATCTCCTTAGTGTCATTGAAACAGCAAGGATGTTCCAGTCTGAGCGGCATCACTCCAAGGACTGACACGACATTAATGGCAAGTTTTGACAGTGGAGAAGGGCTTAAACCTCTCCTGAAAACTGCAGGGAGTACCACCTCTACCTAAGAAGACAGAAAGAGCACAGACTGCAACCAGAGATAAAATCCAAAGGTCAAGAATTGCCCCCATTGCTGGGCACAAGTCCCTCACAGCAAAGACCACCACGCTGGCCCTTCAGCCTCTGCTCACTCTTGAGTTTAACACTGAGCCCCAGGGACACGAGTGAGAAGACAATGGGCAGCAGAATCAAGACCACCAACCAAATCCACAGGAAGGTGTCACACTTGGAGACGAAAGAAGCACGCAGACTCAGGGCGACAGGAAGGAAAAACCAAGTGTCTCAGATGAATAAGCTGTTGCTAGGCAAACACACGACCCAGGTGAATGCCAGAGCAAGAGGAATTTAGGAAGATCCGGTAAGAGCTGTGAACAGCTTTTTCCACACAGAGGTCCTGGATTTTCAGACATACCACGCTCATAGGGAACACACACACAACATGTGTTCCTCCTGACCAGCTCTCTTCCCCACACAACCTGTCTGGACTAAAGGCCAGCTGTGGGAAGCAGGGAGCTCCTGCCAGCTCTGGCCTCCAGGACAGGGACAGGGACAGGGCCCGTGCCCCAGCCCTTGGGGTCAGCCCATCCCCATGGCAGCCCCAGCCTCAGAGCCCAACATCCCAGAGATAAGCCAGCAGGAGATACCTTGGGGAGCCAAGCCAGCCCCAGGACACAGGTAGAGCCTGTCTGACCTCCTGATGGCAGCTACTCCAGGCCACACATCCGGCAACACTTGCGTGACAACCGGGTGTCCACCAGCCCTGGCATTCGATTCCAGGCTGGGAGATCAGCTACAGCACTGCCTCACCTTCCTGATAAGCATCAGGATGCTGAGTGCTCAACTACCGAAACCAGCCGGTTTCCACAGCAACAGTCAGGACACACAGAGCTTCTGTAGCACATTCCAGCCTTATCAAATGCTATCTATCGGCATGTGTGCTCCAGCCTGCAGTGACACCGGGCTGGGGACCCCTGTGTGCTCCAGCCTGCAGTGACACCGGGCTGGGGACCCCAACTTCACTTCCCAAATGCCACAGTCCTGGTGTCCAACACACGGAGGTGACCAAATGCAGTGAGTGCTTAGTGATTTCCCTCACCAGGTACAGGCTGCAGCAGTCATTTCGGCACTCACCTCCAACCTTCCTCTCACACAGGCTCTACTTCCTGTCCAAGTTTTGGGAATTTGAAACAACAACTTCACTTCCCTGTAGGGCACAGACACTCGAGAGCCGCAGATGGGAGCCGTGCGGCATGCACTGGCCTGGGGTACGGGTATCTGCACTGAATTACAGCTGATCATCTCTCACTGGAGTAAAATGAAGAAATATAAATGCAGGTACAAGTAGCTCAGAACTCAACTGACCAGACTCAAAATAAAATCAGGCTCCACAACAGCAGCACAAAGGATTAAAGGTAAATTCTCATGATGTCAGCAGGCTGAAGAAACCACTCAGGGATTTGCTAAATCAATTCAAGTAGTGTTAAGAGGTATTTCTTTAATAACAATGTCAATTGAAACAGTGACTAAAGCTATGACTGAAATGTTTAAAAATATGCACAAGTTCCAAGCCAAATTTTGGACAACATTGTAAGGAAAAAAGGGACACAGGTAGGCACGTGATATGAGAAGGTCACCATAAGACTTGAAAACACATTAGCTACAAACTTCAGCATCTTAACCCTGCAGACTTTGAGGCCAGTCACTAACAGTTGTAAAGGGTCCATGGTTTCAACAGCTTCCAAAGGGGCTCTATGAGGATCTTGCACTAGGCGCATGCAGGAACACGGTGACAAATGACCTGGCAGGTAATCCACGCCCAGCCTGTAACCACTTAGCACAGTCTGGTTTACAATGTTTGACTTTCAAACTACAAGAGAAACTAGTTAAGACAAAACCAAAACCTGACCGTGTGACTTGATTTGGCACAACCTCTGGTACAGCTGCAGGATGTCCCTGGAAAACACAACTCTGACCTTGCTCCCAGCCTGGCCAGCCCTGCCCAGCACAGCACCTGCAGGACAGGGGGGTCTGCTGGCCTTTGCTGCACCCACCTCTCCCGTTCTGGGGTTCCAGAGTGGCACAGCCACCACCCTTGGCATGCAGCTGGGCCCTAAACAGGGACAAGTGAAATCTCAGCCTCAACACAGGGGACAAAAATGCAACATGTTCTTTTTATCATGCTAATTAGATCACAGAATGAGAAGGTAGCTTCTGGATGAGAAAGGCAACATGAGCATCAGGATAATCCACTTTGTAGAAAAAAGAAAATTTGGAAAAAAATATCTGTAGTGCTACCTTAAAAGTAGAACAATCCACTCAGGTTCACTGCCTGTTATCTCTCCTAAAGGCCCACATCCAGCTCTGGTTTCCAGACCTTTAGCCAGCCTTGCCGGTGGCCAGGGGAAGCCTGTCCCTGTTCCTGCCCACCTCTCAGATCACTGCGCCTCCAGTGAGCACCCAGAGGCACTACTGGAATCTTGATGTCATGGCCACAACCAGAGAGTGGCTTATAAGGAAGGAAAACACACCTGTGGTACTCTCAGGCTACCAATAGCCTGGGAATAGCTAGTTTTTAATGAGAATGCTCTCACTTGCCTCCTACAAGCCTCTTAGCAAGCATGACTGGTAGGAGAGGGTCAGCCCCAGAACTGTGGGTGAGAACCAGCACTGGAGCCAGCTGAGGCAAGGACAGCGCAGGAGAAGCCAGCCCTCCTGCTGGGGTGCAGAGGCCAGGAGGCACTGCCAACGGAGAAGGCAGGAAGCAAGGTTCATCCCACTCACTGCACTCCCCAACACACCCCTGTTCCAACAGCAAGGACGGTGAGTCACGGCACGGACACTGTCAGGACCCAGGTGTGCCACAGTATTGTTGGGACCAGCCTACCCTGCCAGGGAAAACCACACAGCAAGGCTCCCTCCCACAGGGAACGGAAAGAAGTGCCTCCTTGGGCCATGGCAGCAGGAGTGGTGTTATTCACACACAGTCCAGGCCAGGCATGCATAGGAACTTACCTGACCCTGAGGAGTGAATGTTTTTCTATGGACACTGGAAATAAGGCATAAAATAGTAAGTGACCAAACTTGACCAGATGGAACTGAAACAAACCAAATAGCCAGCAAGGATAAATACAGAGGTCTTTCCGGCACCCACCCAAACACGTGTCTCCACCACTTATCCCAAACAAGTGCAGGTTGTGCAAGGAACATGCCCCTCACTGTGGCACACAGCACCTAAGCTGCCCAACTCACCACACCTTGGATCAGGCAGTTCTCCACCTCAAGTGTCCACTCACCCACTGGGGTGAGTGTAAATCTTAGCCCTAAGACTGCATTTTTAAAAAGGGGGGAGAGGGGGGGAAGGCACATACGAAGTGAGGCAGGGAGGTGATCCAGCAACCCTGAACTCTAAACAGTGATGCCATTCCCAAAACTATAAAATGGAGTTGCATGTACCCCACTGTCGTATGCTCTCACTCAGTTCACTAAAGCAAGACCTGTCCAGGACAGAGCATTTTCAAGTTCTTTCAGCTCAACAGTTACAAACAATGGTCAAGCCAATGTTTTATAATATATCAAACATCACTGTACCAAGAGCAGAGTTTAGAGAAGCAAGTCCATTGCGTCGCTGAGCAGCAAAGCTGTTGCTTTTTTAATGAGGCTGAATCAGCACAAGCACAAAGCCCAGATTCACAGTTTTGTCCACATACCACTTCTCCCTCTCACCACTCCCTTCACCACAAACAGCAGGAACGGTAAACTCAAGAAATCTTTAAAGAAAGGTTAAAAACTCCCCCTGTTTGTTACAGAATTCATCCATTTAACATTCCTATGTGACTACAGACGAGCTGCTTTTAGACAAACTTACCAGCGACTTCATCACGGTCAAGATTCTAGCCAAAGCTCTGGATTCATGAGAGCCACACAGCCAACTTCACAGCTCACGGCCACCAAAGAGCAGGTGCCCTGCCCTCCCTCCACACACACCCTCCACCACCACTCCAGAAGTTCCTGCCACATACCTCTGACTTTCATCACCTTTCCAGAAGTTACTGTAATTCAACAGCCCCACAAAGACATGGGAGGCTATCTGCAGATTTGTACTGGGCCACGGGTTGTCCCAGGGTGTACAAGAGAAAGCAGCCTCTCCCTTTCAGCAGCGCAAACCCACTGGATTTGTGTGGGCTGCTCCAGAAGCCATCAACTCCACGTTCCTCTGCTCAAGTGGAGGGTGGAGGTGCAAATGAACTGTCCTGGGATCAACCACTGAGACCAGCACCAGCTGAAGGTCCTCAGCACACAGCAGAGACCAGCACCAGCTGAAGGGCCTCAGCACACAGCAGAGACCAGCACCAGCTGAAGGGCCTCAGCACACAGCAGAGACCAGCACCAGCTGAAGGGCCTCAGCACACAGCAGAGACCAGCACCAGCTGAAGGGCCTCAGCACACAGCAGAGACCAGCACCAGCTGAAGGGCCTCAGCACACAGCAGAGACCAGCACCAGCTGAAGGGCCTCAGCACACAGCAGACACCAGCCCCAGCTGAAGGTCCTCAGCACACAGCAGACACCAACACCAGCTGAAGGTCCTCAGCACACAGCAAACACCAGCACCAGCTGAAGATCTTCAGCACACATCAAACACCAGCACCAGCTGAAGTTCCTCAGCACACATCAAACTCCAGCACCAGCTGAAGGTCCTCAGCACACATCAAACACCAGCACCAGCTGAAGGTCCTCAGCACACATCAAACACCAGCACCAGCTGAAGGTCCTCAGCACACATCAAACACCAGCACCAGCTGAAGGTCCTCAGCATACCACACACACCCAGCTGTGCCACAAGGGCCCAGTGCTAAGGAGGCAGTCATAACAGGCAGCCCTGTAGTACACCCAACCCATAAATCCACTTTTAGTTCATTTCAATAAATTGGGCTAAAGTACCTCTGATGGGAGCAGCCAGTACAGCCTCATTTCCATGCACCTGGGCTGTCTCCACCACCAATGGTCTCAGCTTGGCCTCCTCTTTCCCACCCCAAAACCCAACACTTCTCTGGGGACTTCATTTTTGTCCACATGGCACAGAGCTTGTGTGCTGGAACCACCTGGTCACACCTCCCTCTACCAACTCCTCCTCACCAGGAGGAAATGACGTGTCCACTTGACCATCATGTAGGATTGAAAGCTTTAGAAGTAATTTTGCCTTTAGTAGCACCTCTGAGCAATGCTGCGATTTACCAGACACACAGTGTCAGCCGAGATCCAAGATGACAAGGCCATACATGAACTAGCACACATGCACCCCTGCCAAAGCTTTGAGGCTTCTGGAGAGCCGGGCAGTAACAGCAGCTTCCCAGCAATCCCCCATCAAAGTACCAAGTGGGTCCAGCCCTGCTTCAGGGGTGCCAGCACCCAGGGAACCCATGTGCTCACCCAGCACATCCCACTGCAGCGCCTGGTCCAGAGCAGACTCTTTCCCATTTCAGTTCTAGAGACATATGTTACAAAAGTACACAATAAAATATGAAAAATCAGGACAAAAGAGACATCCTTTGACTCCCAGGTGTAGTTACACCAGCCAACAGCACAACTGGGCCAGCAAATGGCTTCCGACAAGAACTACGAGCAAACGCTATAGAGAAGATACAAGCAGATACACCTGCCAACATCACAATGGTATCACCCCCAGCCTCAGGGACTTCAGGCTCAAGGACCTTTCAGAGGTGAATCTGTAACTCCAAATTCCAGCCCAAGGGAATGAGGCAATCTATTTGTAACAGCAAGTCAGCCATTTGTTTCCTTTCAGATGTTTTTATTATTATTTCTATTTTTTGGATATAAGAGTTGGGATCTGATGACTACAGATTATGTTTACTTCCCGCACTGGACAGAACACCTGATCACTACCTGGTCCTATGGAGGGGTGGGCCAAAACTTATAAAATCTGCCAAGAAATTCTTTTCAAGGAAAAAAATAGTCATTTATCAAGTCTGTTTAATCAAACATGCAAAAACATTTGAGTGAAATGTCTCAGCTTTCATTTAGCAGCAGCAATAAGGTAAGATTGCATAGACACACCAAGAGCTGGGAAGAAAAGCAGGCTGGTTGGCCTTCTGCAGAAAAAAAATCAAACCCTGAGAAGGTGAAGCAGTGTCTCTATTGTAATTTCTCAGTGATTAAAAAGGCCAATACTTCTGTTGATTTATGTAAAAAGTTGAAGACAGTTTATGTCAGTTGCTCCCTGGCATGAAGGAGACCTGACACACTGTCTCTCATTGGAATTGCTGGATAAACAGAGAGGGAGGATGGCAAGCAGAGCATGAAGCCAACAAAATTCCATTGGGCTCTCCTCCCTCCAACATGCCCCCAAACTGCTCTTCCTTGCTGTTAGTTCACCTTCCAGATCACTTCACTCTTGAAAGACAAAAGCTTCTTCATTTTCCAAAGAACTTAAACACAACCATGACCTGCATGGCCACCTTAACACAGACGCTGGCCACAGCTTCCAGAGCAGCATGCTCCAAACCTCACATCCAGTGTCACTAGGAAGAGGCCAAAAACAGATTTTACCCACCCCACCAATTTCCACACAGACCATCCATGAGGGAGTCCTCCCAGGACACCTTCTCCTGCACACTGCTCATCACTCCCATCTCTCCAAAATCCTGCCATGAATTCGGTGTGACCATCTACATAATATAAATATGCTTAAAGAGAGTCAGACTTTGAACTGCTTTCAATTAAAACCAACACAGATTACAGGAACATACTTCCACCCTCAAGCCAGGATTATTCAACACTAGGATCTGCCAAAGGAGAGAGGATGGCACGGTTGTGCTCCCTGTTCCAAATCGTTCTGCTCCTCTCCAGCAGATAAACTACATGGAAACAGTAAAACCTGACTTGAGCTGGCGGGACACCAATAGAGCCACACTGATCCATGCAGTGAGGCACAAAAATAGGGTGCTATGGCTTAATGGCAAAGCCCAGCTCATTCATGGAGTGATTCCTCAGAACAGCCAGTGTTCCCACAACTGGAGATATTTATTTTGATTACAGGCAAGGTTCCTAAATCCTAGAAATCAGGATTCTGACAAACACCTACAGCCTGCCAGCACACAGGAATTATGGTCAAACAGAGGGAGGAAAAAAAAATGAACAATTACAAATATACACACCAAGTCTGGTGCCCAGTCAAGACATCAACTGGTAGACATAATGTATCTCAATACATTCCATAATCCATCTCAGAAATCAAGTTTCTGGATTTGTTTTGTTGGGGCTTTGAGTTGTTTTTATAGGTTGGTTTATTTTTGACTATTTTAACTGCAATTAGCTTCCAGGCCTGTGCAATTTAGCCACATCTCTTATTTTAAAACTAATTACTATTTCTGTGCAGGAAACAATCCCTTTCCTAAGGATTTGGTTTTCTTCCTTCTTTCTGGCAAGGGAGAGGAAAAGCCAGTGGGAGCAGGGGAAGGGAACACCCCAGCAGTAGAACCTGGGCAGTTCAAGAACCGCATGCTGGAAAAAGTTGGCATGACATTGTGTTAAATACTTCTGAAAGCCACAGTTCCAGCCCCAGGTAAACCCTGGCAGGTGTTACTACTGACCTGGCAGCAGCTCCAGTCCTGAGCTGAGCATGCCAGCAGTAAAACCACATTCCTTCCTCCCAATGCTCAAGGTAGGAGTCACCCAACCCGCGCCACATTCCTACCCAGCTTACTCAAAATAACAGTGTGCACAAGATTGCACTGCACTTCTTTCCAAAAGCGGACAGAGCTGCCCAGCAGCACTTCTACTGCTACAGTAAAACCCTCCTATTCAACACAATGAAACATTTAAGAGGAAGTAGCAGCGAAAGCAAAAGATGGAGAAATTCATGGAAGTTAATGAGATTTCTCATTACCAACACCAAAATTTAATTGTAATTAAATCAAGCTACTTCTTCACATTGTTATCACATCTACGCCTTTCTGCTGACTGAAGCTGTTGGATAATCCAGCCCCCACTGCTATTACAAGGCCACCAGGTTTCCAGCTTGCCCAGAAAGTCCCAGTTTATATTGCACAGAGTTTAATTAAGCAAAGGTCTTGGCCCCATCCAATCTTCTGGGACTGAGAGGTCGTCAATTCAGCCCAATCCCGCAGAAATCAGTGAGCTGCCAACAGGCTGCACTCACAGCACCACCTCTGATGTGGCCTCTGGATCCTACAGCACCTGTGCAGGCAGCCCACCTCACACCAGGAGCCGTGGTTGGTTCAGAAAGGATAAGTATTATATCTCACAGAACCTTTCACTGGCTGGAGACACAACTCCAGCCTAGAAGCTGCAGGGGTGAATTCTTCCCACTACATCCTCAGATGTAACACCGATTCCCTTCTGACAGGTAAGCTCATTCTGCATTCATACCATGCCTGGTGATATTTTCAAAACAAAACACAAAACCCCCGTCAGAGATCTGTTAACCGTAACTCCCAGCACAACCCGGGGGTGAGGTGCCTGCTCATCAACAGGTGTGGGCCTCACAGTCCATGTTTGCTTCCCAGGAAAATGGCCTCTGTGCAGGAGCAGAGGAGAACCTCGAGTTCCCATTTCCCATTACACAGTGCCCTCCAACGGCCAGCCCTTCACACGGAACCCAAGGAATGCTTATCCCCCCTTCCCAAAGGCAGCAGCGGAAGCACCGGTTGCACTGCCTGCATGCCATCCTCAGAGGACAGGACAACAGCCAGGGGAGACAGAGCCATCTCTGAATGGAGGTATAGCTAAAACTAACACTCCTCTCCCTCACATCCTCATGCTAATACAAGCCACCTTAAATGTCTTTACATTCATTTTATAATAAAACTAGAATTTACTTAGTGTCAGTACTAGTGACCAAAACATGCCAATAACTCATTAAGAGCAGGTTTAAAATGCAGGCTTTTATAAAAATCTATTGACCTCCTGAGAACCACAGCCTATTTTGTTATTCTGCCACCCAAGTAGATATGCAAGCCCTGTCATTTATGAAATGCTTCCTTACCTGGACTTTTCAATCATCATTTAAGGTTTACATGCTATCCCTGAAGCCAGTGCACTTAAGAGTCTATAAAAACAATTCAGAGTCAATAAAAAAGTCACTATTCTGAATTGCTTATTGCTAAGACACTGTCAGTGCTGTGACCAAGGGAGGCCCCTCTCACACTCAGATGGCAGAGTGAGGCTTTATGTAACCAGAATATTCAGAGCAGAAACAACAGAGCTCTCATTTAAATGGTCTGTGCTTAGTGGTGGTGATGAAAGGTGCATGTTCTCAAGGAATTAAAGGGTTTTTTCACATAAAAGCCTCCAGGTTCAGGTATGCAGTGGGCTGGGCTGGAGCTCATGGGGCCAGGGGTGCACCCCTGGGCAGACTGGCTCCCCACACTGCCCCTTCCCACCTTGCAGCTGAGGAGCCACAGCTGCCCACAAGCTGCTTCTCTGGCACATCAGTGCCCTGGTCCTTCATCCAGTGCTGTTCCAGCGCCACAGCACCCAGTGCTCCAGTGCTCCTCCAGGAGCTGAGCTGGGAACCAGCACGATAAAGGGATGTGGCTCTGGAGCCCCTCCCCAGCACCAGTGCTGGCAGGGGCTCCATGGGGACAGCCTGGGCTGAGGAAACATCTCTGGCCATGCCAGCACAGCGTGGAAAGCGGGTGAGCAGCAAGGTACAGCCTCACCACTGAGGCGACACAGGAGGAAATGTCACCTGAAATCTAACTGCAACCATCTACAACACTGACACTGCCCCAACAACTCAGCATCATCATTACTTCCAAAGTGTATGGTTTGCTTCAAATGCAAAGTACACTGAACTCCTATATGTCACTGCTGTCACCAAGTCCAGGGAGGGAGGGAAAATCGCAGCCTTTTTCCTCCCCAATAAATCCTGTTGATCATGAGAGATAACATCTTCCTCTTGAGGCCTTTGCAGCCCCATCTCATGGATCCGTTAACATGATACTTGACTACAGGGAAGGAGACACCCTCAAGGGAGATCATTCCAGAGCAACAAATCCATCAGGAACATGTAAACACAAGGCACAAAAGCCAACCTCCCATATGCCTCAGTCTGAAACAGTTTGCACAGACAGTTTATCCATCATGGCACAAGCTGCACTTCCCCACAGCACCAATGTGGCAAATCTTGGCTTATTCCTTACCTGATGTTAGATCCAGTACAGGTGAGCCTGTGCTTCAGGAGTTCATCCTGTCCACAGGAACCATTTCCATCATACTCAGAACTGGGTTTGTTTCCCTTTCCCCAAAGTGTGTCTCAGTAAAGCAAAGCACCACAGAGCCTCCTGAGGTCCTGAAATCCTTCAGGATTCATTCCTCAGGCACAAGGCTTTGCCCAGCACACAGAACTAAGATGAACTAAGAACTAAGATGAAAGGTTAAGCTGCAGTGACTACATGCAGAATTATTTATCTTGAGGCATATGGGATTGTATCTCACACATCGAGACATTTTCAGGAACATAAGATCCTTTTGACAGTTTCTAAGGCATGACAAAATGTCATCTCAGTAGGAAGCTTCTAATTCCAATTGATTCAATCACAAGTCACAGAAGTTGAATAGAACTTGAAAAGAGAAGAACTGCAGAGAGCAGTTTCACATATGAACCTCTTTTCCCCCTAATATTTTAAAACACAAAAAGACACTCTTTCTTCAAGGATCTTTTATCTGAAGTTCCATTTTTTATTCAAGCAAACAAGATCCAAGGAGCTGCAAGTTTTGCTTCCATCCAAGGACACTGAGAAAGCAAAATGTTTGTGGATTTGTATGGGCAACATTTAGCTCTCAAGAAACCCAAACTGAAACAAACAAGAGGTGCATTTCATTCACAAATATTTTCAGCTACAAAGGGCTGTAAGTTTTTATATACACTGATATTTAGGGATTGCATGAAAGCACCTACGCTTCCAGGAGCCTCTGTAAATATTATTTCACAGAATTGCAAAGAGGCTGAGGTTGGGACGGGCCTCTGGAGGTCACCTGGCCCACTCCCTGCTTAAGTCAGAACTGGCTGCCCAGGCCTGTGTCCCGATGGTCCCAAACAGCCCCAAGGATGGAGCTCCAACACCCTCTGGGCAGCCTGGCCCGGTGCTGAGGTCACTCTGACAGTGAAAAATTGGCAGGATATGAATCTGATTTACAACTAATTTTAACTAATTAATATAAAACACTTTACAGTTCAGGTTTACAGAGGCTGATCTATGAACACAACATGGTCTGTCATGACAAACTAAAACGGTTGGCTCATCCCCTGTGACTCAGTGATCCCCAGATCCCCAAACTGTCTAGTGTCCCAACACCTATCAGAGTCCTTGGGCAAAACGGGACAATGTCCACATGGAAGGCAGCCCTGTGAACCACAGCTATCTACAGGGATGCGTGCAGGCCCATACTCTGCAGACACGCTGGCACACGCGCAGCCCAGGCCTGCTCCACGCCTACCACACACATCAGCTGTGCAAGCAGGAGGGAAGCCTGTGCCTCTGGTCTGTAGGAGAGATTGCTGGTTCTCTGGAGAGCCACTCAGCAAGTCCAGCTTGCATGTAAATCACTGCATTTTCCAATCAGCAAATGTGCCAGGAATGGAAGCACTGCACAAGGCCAACTCAAAGCCCTCCGAAACCCATATACAACAGATCTGCAAACTGCATTTCAAACCCAGGCAGGAACAAAGGAAATGAATAGGCTGAATATGTCCACATACACAATTCAGCCTCTCACAGCTAATAGAGCTCTGCTTTCCAAAAAACTATGAGCCAAGTCCAAGCCAATGCTAGAGGGAAGTCATTACCCACACAAGCCAGCATGCAGAGAACTGTCAGCACACCTTCCTCAGCCCTCTTGAGCTTTACCTTTACTAGAGCTTCCTTACAGCCACCTTCCTGAGAGAGATCATCCTCCCCTCCTCTATGCTCTCCTCTGCACACTACTAGAGACTCAACAGCGGGTCAGGCTCTCAGGGTCATGAAACTACAGCCCAGCTGGCTGTATCACCTGCACCCTTCTCCATGCCACCCCTCCCTCAGTCCCTTTTCCCTCTTTTCTCCCATCCTATTTCCATTTATGGACTCCCACTGTAGTTTTAAATGGTCACTGCTCTTCCTGAGAAGTGTCCAGCATCAGCAGATGCATGGCAAAGCAGAAACAAAGCACAGCCTCCTGTCCCTTAGGCAGTGCGGCTATGGCCATCACTGCAGTTGTGACAAGGGTCACTGCTGAGAGACCAGAGCCTTTCTTCTCCCAGCAGCTCCTTTTCCAACAGCTTGGTTTTACCTCGGGAGATGAGTGACAAACACATCCCCTTGCCCAATGCTCCACAGGCCAGGTCTCCAGCACCAGCGGAGACTGAACATCATGGCAGGAACAGCCCCTGCTCTCCCCAGTTCCCTCCATCTCCAAGCCAAGGTGAGAGCAGCCAGCAGATTTCTCCCTGTATCCCTTTCTCTTTAGCATTCTGTGCAAGTACCAGCATATGTCGAGGCAGGAGGCAGGAACAAAAGACACAGCAAGCATACGCACAACAGAGAAGGCAGCAGCCAAGCTCCAGCATGATGTTCTCAGCCACCTCCCTGGGACCTGGCAGGATGGTTCCAGGTTTCTTGTTTCCTCACAGATCACACTTGCTAATATAAGCACAAAAGCACCGCCAATCAAATGTTTTGGGGTGCCCATTTTGGGACAGCAAACCCCACTGCCTTTAGCTGTTCCCTAAGCCTGTACAGACCCCCCAGCAGTCCAGGAGCAGGCAGGATCACCGCAGGCCCTCTGGCAGCCCAGGAGCACGCAGGATCACCGCAAGCCCTCCGTCAGCCGCGGAGCAAGCAGGACCCTGCAGATGGCTCGGCAGTGGGCCCAGCTGCCTGCAGGGTCGGGCAATGCACCGGAGCTGGCCCAAAGCTGCTTGGGGACTGGTGCCAGCCACCACTGTGCTCACACGAAGGCTTATGGAAACAGCCCAAGGAGGAGAAGGTTCTCCTCCGCTGTTGTGCTCGCTATCTACATCACCCAACGCTCCTGCAACGCCCTCTCCTCTCCCCTACCTTCACACACATGCAGAGCATTTGCAATCACTCTGCTCACAGCTTTATAATTTAACAACAACAGAATGACACCCCCCCACCCCCCGCCAAAACACCCACTCCTGCCCAGGAACCTCCTTCCCAATGAGAATTAAACGTTACAGTCAGTCATCCAGACTCGGTGCCGCTGAAATACACCAGGTAAAAAACATTGTCTGCCAGCTTCACAAGGCAGAAGATGTTTTTAACGTTAGTTTCTTCTACACCACAAACAGACTGACACATCACCCGTTGTGTTCAGCCCCACAAAACCGGAAGCAATGCTGTTGTACTCACTATTCACTCCCGTAAAAATAAAAGCAATACGCGTGCTCCTAACAGCCGATACCCTGAAACCACAGCCCAGTAATGCAGCCTTGCCCATTGCTGATGCTCTATGACACTGTCTCCTAAGAAAAGGAGCACCCGACCAAGGCAATGAAACAAAAAGGGCATTAAATAAGATTTTTAACATTCACCTAAAGTAAACTGGACTGTTCTCCTCATGCCTGTGTGATTTGTTTGGTTCTGCAGAAAACATCGGCTGATAAAGCCAGCACTCGGTGATTAGTTATCGCGGGTCCTACCCCGCTTATCAGCTCCATCTGCATCGGGGCCAGGCTGTGTCTGACACAGTACCCGGCGCACCGGCCCGGCGGCTGCTCCGCTCCGGCCCTGCGGCCGCTCCCTGGGGACACCAGCAGCGCTGGGGCGAGGAGGCGGAGAGGGGCGGCCGCCCCCACCCTCAGCACCGGCGGCCGCGGCTCTTTGTTCGCCGCCGGTCCGGCCGAGGCAGCCGCGGGCTCTGGGCGGCCGCACCTGCCGGGAGTGCGGGCAGCGCTCCCCGGGCTGGGCCGCCCTCGGGCAAGTGGCCGCTGAGGGAGGGGCGCGGAGCCCTGCGGGGCGGGCAACGCTTGTCCTCCCGGACCGACCCTCGACCTTCGCCCAGCTCCCGAACCTCCGCCGTAGCTCCCGCCGACGGGGCTCCGGTACACCCCGAACCCAGCCCGTCCGCGCCGACCCACCTCGTCCTCCGAG
>VZTE01005416.1:81866-96865 GCA_013397775.1 Eulacestoma nigropectus | reverse complement strand
AGGGGCGAGCGTGAGGGGGCGCGAGGAGGGGGCGCGAGGGATGGGCGCGAGGGGGCGCGAGGGGCGAGCGTGAGGGGGCGCGAGGAGTGGGCGCGCGGAGGCGGGGGGAGAAAAGGGCGCGAAGAAAGGGGCGCGAGGAGCGGGCGCTGCGCGCGGAGCTGGCGCGCGGGGGCAGCGGGCACGTGTGGCAGGCGCCCCCCAGTGGGCGAGAGCGGCGCCGCCGGGCCTGGACTGCGGGACCGCTCCCCGTGCGGGCAGCGGGCCCTGTCCCGGGACGTATCCCGGGATGTGTCCCCGTGCGGGCAGCGGGCCCTGTCCCGGGACGTCTCCCGGGATGTGTCCCCGTGCGGGCAGCGGGCCCTGTCCCGGGACGTCTCCCGGGATGTGTCCCCGTGCGGGCAGCGGGCCCTGTCCCGGGATGGGCAGGAGCGAAGTCCCCGCTGCCTGCAGCTGTCTGGAGCAGTCAGAGATGGTCGCTCACCGTGGCATTTTTTCTCTCACCATCACGGATTTTAGGGAAACACAACGCTGTGGGCACTTGGAACGAGGGCACTTCTGGACGAAATCAAGTCCCGCCTTAGCTCTAAATGAGCTTTTGATTTGTTTCCTGCTCCTGAGCTGGCTCTGGCCCCGGCTGTGTCCCTCCCTGTGCTAATCACCCATTTATGATCTCGGTATCTCTTGGCAGTACGGTGGTGCTTAAGTGGAGGCTAGTGAGAGAGTTCGATGGCAGTGGTGCCCAGACACGTTTATGCTCTATTACATTTACCATTAAGTGCACAATGTGTTACCAAAGGCACGTGGAGCCACTGGCATGGGACAGATCTGTCACCACAGCCCAACACAAACAAGGCTGTTCCGGGCACTTCGGACAAGTGCCACTGGCTTCAGCAGCCCGCCTCTGTGTGCTCAGGTACTTTACACCTGTTTCTGTTCCACGGAGCTGAGCAGAAAGGGAAAAAGGAGATCCCTTTTTCTGGAGAGATTCCACAGTAGTCTGTAGGCCAGAAAGCATTTTTCCAGCCTTTCCAAAGCCCTTTCTGGGGCAGGAAGGATGTGACCTCTGCCCAGATGGCAATGCCTTGGAGCTGAGCATGAACTGTTAAAGTCCAGCCTGGGGAGTCATCAGCCTTTGTACTCCCACGGGTCCCTCCTGGCCATAAACTACACATGGTGCAGGCCATGCCGGGCAGGGGCTTCCCCAAACTGCTGCTGTTTGCCTGGCCAAGGCGAACCCTCGGAGGGTCGGGTGCACAGGAGCACCTGGCACCAGGCTCATTGCACAGGTCGTATGCCAAGATGGATTCAGTTTTATTCCTCTTTATTCCAAGCTCAGCAGATCATTCCCAACTCTGGATGTAGCCTTCCCCCCCTGCTTTTCACTCACCTACTTGGTTGCCTTAGCAGAAGCATCTCCACCACCTCCCATCCCCCGGATTCCACGGAAACGCAGGATTTCAGTAGTCCTTTCATTCAGTTCCATAAACACATCTCAGTTCTTTGCCTCCCGTATCTTTCTGTGCTGACACCAAGAGTTGGAAACCATCAGGAACCTGGCATGTTTCTATTCAAGAATGTTTCTATTTCTGAAGTGCAGAATGAAAAAGAAACAGTTTAGTGTCATTCAATAGCTGTAAGTGGACTGTAATCCCAGCACTGTAAAGGTGGTGATACATGGAAATCTCAGAATCTAGATGTTCTCTGCAGCACGTTCACATCCCTCTGGAATCACATCCATGGCTTTTTCCTTCCACCTCACAGCACCTGGGCTGCTGGTGGTGTACAGTCAGCCAGCATTCCCACGAACAGGTGCTCCCCAGGGAAAAATACACCTGTACAGGAGCAGAATGAAAGGATCTCTGAGGCCAGAGCAGAAAATTAGTGCCACTAACAACTCGATTGGATTGCAAAGCTTTAGTATCAAATCCAGGCTGAAGATTAGTTGTTTGTTTCCCTGTGCATGTTACGTGCATATTGCTCTTTGGAATTGTGTTTACAATAATAGATGGCCCTGGAGAGATGTAATTCATGTGATAATGCTGACATCAGAAATTTCCAGGTGCAGCTCAGATGATTTATAACTGACCTCTTTATAGAACCAAGCCCCATGAGTTATTTACAATTTTCTGAGAAAAATAGATTTAGTATGTCTGATGGCTGGCAATTCTCCATGAGAGCTGATGCTCCATCCACCTGTGCAGGGCGGGAAGCAGTGGGGAGTGGGAGGATGCAGCACCCCCTGCGAGTGGTGCATTGAGGAGGAGCAGCTGCCCCCCACACAGTGTGGGGCTGGATGGCACCCGGGCAGGGGGGCATAAGGGCAATATGAAGTAATGGCTTGCTGGGCCAGATCTCCTGTGACTGCTTCACCATGTCCCTAGAGATTCCAAGTACCTCGACAGAAAAATGTTACCTGAACATTGCTGTGTGTTTCACAAGGAATCTTCAGAAACTGCCAATAAAACACCTGGTGAAACACTGAAAGCTCAGCTATCCCCACTCTGTGCAGCCGTTCTACACTGCCAAAGCTCAGCCATTTCCAGTATTTGTGGCTGTTCTTTGTTCCCCTGCTGGACTTAACTGTACCAGCTGTTACCCAAATATTGGGAGATGCTTCTTAGAAGGTCACTGTAACATGCCAATAGAGAGACTTTACACTGTAAATCCCTCGTACTTTTAATCATCTACTGGCAGCAGACACAAAATCCAAATAAACCATGATCTTCCCAAATACAGATGGTTTGGATTTTAGAGAATTGGCTTGAACAGCTTAATAGAGCCCCGACCTAAGCAGAAAATGCTCTTTAGGAAATGAGCTGGATGCCTCCAGCTCACCAAACAGCATTATGAGAGCAAACTGCTGCCAGAGGCTGCCCAGAATGACTTGCTTTTTGCAGTTCAATTTATTATTTATTTATTCTCAACAGCTCTGGTGAAATACAAAATGAGAGTGCAGAGATCCCTGGCCACTCAGGAGATGAAAATCACCTGGACAAGGCTTCCTTTGGTTTGATGTGGCACCAGCTGCACATGGAGTTTTGTAATTCCTGTGTCTTTTAAATGATTATTGTACTTTAGTGACTGCCAAGGGGTATTTAAAATGTTCTATTCACACTGTATTACTCATTCCAGTGAACTTAACAAATCATAAAAGTAGTAGTGGCAAGGTACAGGTTTTATCTGATTGGCTCTTCCATCATGGTTTAAAACAGGATTTCATGATTTCTGCAGAGGAGGAAATAAAATCTGCATCGCACTGAGCCAAAAGGAGGCTGTGTACAGACACACCTCAGCATCATTCAATATTTAATGGTGTTACTTAACAATCGTTTGCTGAAAAAAGGCTTTTCTCACTGCAAAGCTTCTCGCTGGTGATGATTTTTCTCCTTCCTTCTGGAAGAATTTCATAAGAAATGTTAATATTTTATCAGGTTGCTGTTGGACTAACGTAATTGCCTCTGCGTTCTCAGTATATACCTTCCTTAAAGCATTATTGAAATGGCTGGGGGCTTAGCACGGTTCAGAACACAGAAAACTAGTAAAAAAATAACTATTTAAAAACATGTCAGTATTTTGTAATGTATTATTGAGAATGTCATAGAAAACTCATCAAAGCTATAAGCCAAGTTGAATCAAGCTCCCACAAAACATAAATTGTTAATTGTTGCTCAGTTCCCAGTGACAATATAACACTGCAGGCGAGCAAGAAAAGAAAGATAAACCCTGGAGAAGTCCAGAGAAGTCCTGTGTTTCTGTCAGTAATCGGTAGTTTAAAGGAAAGGAAAACCCAACATTTTGGGGCTATTTAAAGAGCAATAACAGAATTGCACGATGTGTGGTGCCACAACGCTTTGGAAAGGGGCTGCTAATTGTTCTAAAAGGCCTTTGATATAGTCAGTGGCCCGTTTTCCAGACAATTCCTTCCAGCTCACCGTCTCCCACAGCATGGCGGTGTTCTGGATAGTGTGGGAGTGGAGGGGCCAGGTCCCCAGGCAGGAGTGCCACTGGCCAGAGGCCAGCTGGGCAGTGCTGTCACAGGGCAGGCACTTTCCTTCCAGGTCAGTACTTAAACTGAGGATGTTTTACCTTGCTTAGCCCATGAGCAATCCAAATACCATGAGAGTTGTTCTGCAGACTGTTTCTTTCACTTGGATTTCACATTCTGTCTGCGTTAATGCACCTTGGATTTATTGGGATGCGTGTGGTACTGAGAATCACAGGTAGACAACCCTGGAGAGGACAGCAAAAGAGGGAAAGAGGAAAAAGAAAATGAAACCTGAAGCATTTATGGAAGTAAAGTTGCTCAGATTTACACTGTGTCAGGCTCACTCAGCAGTGTGTGAGTCCCACCTGCGTGTGACATTCACCTGTCTGGGTGGGTGGCAGGGAGGGAGAGCATCCAGCAGACCTGGAGTTGACAGCTGGTGATAGAGTGAGACACAGGAGTTTTCCACACCTTCCATGGGAATACGGGTGTTCAGGTGAGTCACGCGGGCCTGAGTCAGGCCCAGAGCCTCTAATCTCTGGGGCATCTCCCGAGCAATGCTGTCCCTCCTGTTCCGCCACACCACAGGCCGCTGCAGGGACAGGAGCTCTCCCTAATGCTCCCTGGGCTGCTCACCCCTTGAGGGAGGAAAAAACCCCAGACCCAAAAGACTGGTGTAATTAACATTCAGACTCATCTTGCTTGGTCTCTTGTCTCTGGAACTGGCCAGAGTGGAAAATTACCTCCTTCTGTTGGCCTCTCTAGAATTCTGTGTAATTTGATTTCTCCTGGTTCTTATATTATGGTGCATAGGGAATAAGTATCAGCTGTCCATCTTCTCCAGAGATTTGTGCTTTTACAGCCCCATAACCCCTTCCCTTAGTCCCTTTCCTGCTGTGAATCTATAGCACGCCCAGTCCTGCCAAGCTCCCCAGCTTTCCTTAACCTGTGGGACCTTTCAAACAATCCATTTTAGTTCTAAGCAGTGCCTTTGCAATCCTCATCCTCTTTTCCTCCCCTCCCAGCCCGTTACAGGGTGGCTTTTTGGGAGTAAGAGCCATGACAAACACAACCCTGAGACAAGAGACCTGCACCTTCCTGTAAAGCACTTTTTGGCTGCAGATTTGGTACTTGCAGCATTGGCCTACCACACCAAATATGGCTTTTCTTAGCTCATGTCCTGCTAAAGCTGGTATGCTGCCTCAAGAGCTGTCACCACACCACCCCAACACATGGCCATGGTGGGATACTCTGTATGAGCTTGAAATATTTTTACTCAGGGCACAATTCCTTGTCTGGGATCCTGCAAGGGTATTTTTGGCTGGCATAGCCCCAGTGAAAATGCTGCGCCAATGCTTTCTGGAAGGGGAGAGGAAGGGAGAGGTCAGCTGGAGCTCTGGAGCCCTGCCCCTGGGAAGAGGGACACAGGAATTTGGGTCTCATGGAAGTTTCCAGATTGTTGCCTGTATTGCCCATTCTCTGCAGGATTATCAATAGGGAATTTGCACTAAAAAAAAGGACAGCTCTGCTGACCTTTAAGGAGACATTGCCGTGTTCAAGCTGGGGAGCTCTGGGAAGGAGCTCAGCTTTTGTAAATCCTCTATCATTCCTGCCCCAAACAGTAATCAGCACACCCAGCCCACCCGTCCCATTGGAATTCCAAATCACACATGCATATCTCGTTTCAGGGTGGAGATTTCTCCAGCACTTTGGGTTTCGTAACCCCAGTGTTTGGGTTGCAGCTGACAATCATTTCTCCTGTGTCTGCAGGGCATGGAATGACTTCTCCCGTTCCAAATGCCAAGTGCAGCACAGTAGCATTGTGGAGGTTTATCCAGGTTAGGACAAGTCTTCCTCCTCCTCCTCCTGGCAGGTTTTGGATGCACAGATTTTCTCACACAGGCTGCTGCAAGAGGAATCATTATCCTCAGCCTATCACACTTGCTAACATCTTCCACTTTACTGTCATTACTTTTCATCTCCAGCTGGGATTATGGGATTAACCAGTCAGTGTGCACAGGGACTCTGCAGAACAACAGGGAGGAGGGATAACAGTCCCACAAAAAAAGTCAGATTGGAGATGAGCTTTAAGGTCCCTTCCAACCCAAACCATTCCACAATTCCACGATTCTAGGAGTGAATCAGGAAGAAGAGGGACTTTAGAACTACTCCAACATGAAAGCCAAGTGCAGTCAGTCAGATACTGTTAATTGAGATCCTACTAACATAACTCAGGAGATTTAGATACATTTTAATTCATTTGGGGTTTTTTTTGTTGTTTTGTTTGTTTGTTTGTTTGTTTTTAATCAAAATCAATTCAACTGGCTTTTCCAATCACTGAAATTCTTGATTTGAAGAGCTTTTTGAGCCCCTTGCTCCCAGGGAGGTGGTAAATGGCTCACACCAAGTGAGGGGATGTGCTTGAACACTGTGCTCAGGAAGGCGATGCCTGTAGCAGCACCCAGGAGTTGGGTAATTGCAGTTGTCATTTACAAGTGCCAGTAGCTGTACTGTTCACTCCTGAAGCTTTGCTCTCACTCACAGTGAGCTCCACTAGTTCTATGAAAAGTCCAGGTTAAGTCACACGAATATTTAAGGAGTCATGTATATCTTGATTTGTCTGATGGGATTTCGTACAGCTCTGGTGTACTCTGATCTGATTTTTCATCCTCTGTTGTAGCACTTACAGATTCAGAAATTAGAAATATTACAGCCATTTCCATCCACTCCCATCTACTAAGGAACATAGAATATAGTGGTACTTCTGAGAGAAACGTAGAGATTGATGGGGAAAATCATGGGGGTTGAAGCTAGGAAAGCTAATTTGATGATACAACCCTCCTCGCAGTGATGTCAGTTTCTGTTAATAATTGAGATACATTATTAGGGCTATCCCTACTTTTAATGTCATCTTTCTAAAGGAGAATTCGTTCACTTACCTCAAATCCAGACAACATCAGGGTTTTGATTCTTGTAGAATTGAAGGCAGGTCAAACTCACAGTCCTACCTGACCATGTCTGAAGGAGAAAGAGGAGTGGTTCCCAAGACGTGACCTTTAGACCCTTTAAAGTGTGACAAACATACAATTAATAACAGACAAACTACTTCAGTGAGGTTTGGCAAGAAATCTCAGTCCCCCATCTTTGTTCCTATCCAAAAGAGAGATTTTGGATCTCCCTCTCTCAAAAGCAGCAATGAGCTTTACCATTTCTGTGCCCTCATTTCAGTTGTGTGAATTCAGACAATACTGAATTCAGGTGTTCCTGAAAGGAGGTGTAAGAAGCTTTCAACCATTTCCATACAGGGCTATAAAGATTTGAGAGAAAAGTGACTTTTTGTGGTTTCCTTGAGGTGATGTCCCCAAATCAAATCTTTTAGGAAATACCTGCTCTTGAATAAAACATGCTCATTAGAAGAAGGATAATAATAACTTGGAGACCCTGGAAGATCCTCGGGCACAGAAAGCAACAGCATCCCTCTGAAATGGGTGGAAGATTCAGCTCCAACCCCATGAAGTGCTTGCCAGGATGTGGCACCCATCCCACCAGCTCACACTGAGGCATTTGGATATTCCTGTTCAATGAGCTGTTTGGTTCCATTTGGGTTTGTATTGTTTTTAAAAATTTCTGTGCATTCAACCAAAGCAAACTGTAACGGCACAAGTTATTGACTGAACTTCCCGAGGAGCCTTAACCCACAGGAATACTGCAGCAGTGGATACTGCAGCAATAAAATTGCAGGATGTTAATGTGTAAGTGTTTCACTAGGATTTCTGTGAGTGTGACTGCTGTAGGGAAATGAATCAGTTGTCTGTGCTTGGTGGAATTATCTTTAGAAACAATTCACTTGCAGGCTGAGGGGACTGTAGGGCATACCATGAAAGCAACCATGTGCAAAACAGCCAGAATATTTTCCCTTTATTCTGTTATGCTGTTTGTCTAACTTAACTCAAGCTGCCCAACATTTCCCCAGAGCCTGGGGATGGTTTGGGAAATGCAGGGTGTCTCTTCAAAACACAGATTCAGAACAATCTAATAATTAATTACTTAGGATTAACAGTACAAGAGAGTTCTGGTGTAGGATAAGGAATGCCAGCTAAGAAAATCCATATTCCAAAATACTCCTGGAAGTACTCAGTGTCAGTCTGTTGAGGAGCCCAGCAAGGCACTTCCCCCTTGGCTGTAAGGCCCACACGGCACCCTTGGCCCAGAGTCCCCCAGCTGGACAGGCTGAGCACCACAGAGGAGGGAAGAAGAAGAGGGAACAAACAAAACAGAGCAGAGGGAAAGAAGAGGGATTAGTTAGAGGAGAACTGGGAGGAGAGTAGTGAACAAAAGGGTGAGTAGGAGGAAAATCAATGTGAGCTGTAGGTGGGTAAGAAGTACATAAAGCCATGAAGATGGTACCAGATTAGAGTCATGAGTCAAACACTGAAGCATAAAACAAGTCTACAAAGGGTATCCCAGATTCTTCTAATTCACACAAAAACTTGGGGAAACAACCCCTCTGCCAGAGATCTGTTACACAAACCCAATATTCACCATGTGCAATAAGTAATGCTCAAAGGTGAGTCATGGGGCTGATGCACATATGTGGGGTCAAGTGGTGGCACAGGTTCCAAACGTGCCCAAAATACAAGGAAGGAATAGAATGGGATTAAGAATTGTGCAAAAATGTGAAAACTGAGATTACCTTGAAAGGTCTTACCCTGAAAAAGAAGGACTTTGTATGGTTTGTACTTACTGAGCCACCTTAGGCTCTGAAGAGGAATCAGTTCAATCCACCCAGCCTCTGAATTACACTCATGGACATTTTTCCTCAATCAATCACACAGGGAGTAGAGACACCTACCCTGGCAAACCAAAAATGGCCAGTGCCAGATTATACGAAACCTGTGATGTTTTCTCTTGCCTTAAAACCTTACCTGCCTTACTATTTATTTCTGTAAGATTACACTTCTTTATAGCACCCTCTAAACTTCTTGGGGCCATGGATGAAATTCAGTCCTGAACTGGCTGAACATCATGTGGAGACTGTTCTTCTGGTGCTTCCATATTCATCTCCATCTGGTATGCTGGGAAGAAGAGCTAGAAGGATGCAGTGAGTGACACCTCCTCTTGCCAGAAGACCCTCCAGGTAGCAGCTCATGCCAATGGCAGAACATGCTCACCAGGGAGGGGATCACATACCTCATGTACTCAAACCACTCAAAAGAGCAAACTTCATCTCTGACACAGAAAAATCCAGAGATAAATCTTCACCAGCAAGGAAGACTTACAGATCTGTTGGAAACACCATCTGAGGCTACCTGAGGTTCAGCAGGTTGGCATTTCTGTACCAGACAAACATGTTTTGCTTGTCTGTTCACAAATTCTGAACACAGTCGTTTCTGCTGACACTCGTGGGGATGGCAACACATGGCAGAGGGAAGCTGGGGACAGCACAGCTCCATCCACCCAAGTCAGGCTCCTTGGAGCTTCTCTGGCAAGACAACAATTTGCAGGAATTCTGAGAGCAAGAATAGGAAATAGTAATCAACGAAAACCTAAACGTGTTGTTTATCTGAGGGTACAGGTTGAACACTGCAGGCAACCCAATTCCCAACCTCCCCAAACAAGAATCAGGGACAGTTCTCCGGAGATGTGTTAAATTATTCTAGAGTAAGGCTGATAGCCTGGCATCTGTGTGAGCCTGTGCAGCTACTTTTCTTGCTGGGTGGGAGGAGGATTAGTAGAGAGAGAAATAAGACATCAGTGAAGGTATTCTGTGTTGTCAAAAGCTCGAGCACGTGTAACTTTGTGGGTGGCTGCACATCCTTACGGAGTCCCCATGGATTGCGGCGGGGCTCTGCCTCGTTTCTCATCAGCCAGAGCTGGATGCATCCTCCTGTGGGCACACACCTGTAACAGGAATATATTATGGATTTGTTTTGCTCCAAATAGCAGCACTTTTGAAGAAGCTGCATGAATTTAATGCAGATATGCCTACATCAAGATTGCTGACATTTTTATAGACCAACACACACAAAGCATAAATCACATTTACCAGCAATCCAGCGCTTAGGCATTTCCACTGTGCTTACTTTGGGAGTTTAATCAAATGAATGTTATCACCATCCAACATCATTAATCAGCCATTTTAAGCAGTAATGGGGGCTTAAAGTAGCATGAGTGAGTGAACTTCTAGTTAGCTCATACTTCTCTGCATATTAATTCTAAGTCTTGAAAAGAATCATAAAATATCCTGAGTTGGAAGGGACCCACAGGGATCAAAGCAAAGTCCAACTCCCAGCTGGCCAGTACAACTTCTCCCTGCCCTCATTCTGTTTCAAATCAATCTTTGCCACAGCTCTACATGAGCTCTGCTCAGTGATTCCTCTTCTGGAATACTTTCCCCTTAGTTTCAGGCTTCAAGCCACATCTATAGGGAACAGCATTTTAACTTCCATGAGGCACCTTCCTTGGTACACAGAAGAGGACAAAGACCAAAAGGATTTCCTTTTCCTGTGTATATGGAGCCTGCAAAAGAACCATGGAAGCTATAAGCCAGGAAAAGAAGAAGGATGCTGTGACAAGTTATATATATATACATGTGGCCACTTTATTGTAATGCCTCTATTATACATATATATATATATATGTATATATACCCATACACGCACACACATACATACATGTATATATATATACAGCCATGGCTGTTGGTACAGGCCCACTCATGGACATGTTACATAAAATGACATTGTGAGGTGGCTAAAAGCAGCAACTTCCCTCAAAAACAAACAAACTGACTCACTTTCACATGTCTCTGGTAAAACAGAGGGATGCTGCTACGTGATGGATAAACCAAGTGGATCCTGGGGACAGCTGCCTTCCCAGTCCCAGCAGAACTGCGTGGTCCCATGGCAGGACCTGGCTGCTCACAGCTGGCTCCTTACCTGTTCCCACGTGCAGGGAGACATTGCTGGAAATCTGTGCACAGAGCTTGGTGTCCTCCTTGCAAACTGCTCCTGCAATAGAGAAAAAATAACAATCCACATAACTTATTGTTCCTTTTATGTCTCAAACCTCTGCTTCCCTGCCCAGACAGGCCGCCCATGTGGCAAGAGAGCAATTGTAGGGCAGAATAATCCATTAGAAGCATCTGGATGCATACCCTGCAGCCACAATTTATCCTTGGTGTTCTTACTTTCTTCTCCTTAATCATATTCCCTGCCTGCTGGAGTGTGAGCAGCATTTCAGTCACTGGAATCACTTTACTAGGACATATCATTTGGAATTGCTTCAGAGATGATTTAATCTTTGTACAATGCTTTGAATTTGTAAGTAATATTATTGCTATGATACCTCGCTCTCTCCTGGAGGATTCCCCTGCTACTGCAAATTTTCATGGAATTATGGCTAGAATTGCCTGGCAGACTGCTTTCTCCATATTTTTTTGCAGGCCAGCCAGTCAGGAGAACAGCAATGTGCACTATCTGGGATAACATCCCAGAGTAAACGCCCGCACAAAGGGCTCTGAGTAATGTTGTAGTAATTCCTGATCACAGAAGTGCCTCCAGGGAAACACGAGATGGATTCCCTTTCAAAACCACATAAAATAATAGCAGGGTTTTGTTGCTGCTTTAGTCAAGCCAACATACAACCCCTTCCCGCAGAAAGTATGAAAGCAGCAAATTACCCCAAATGGGCCCGGTTTTACGCAGACAACAATGCAAGTCATAAAATCAATAATATCCCAAAACAATTGCCCAGAGCTGAACAATGGGATACACTGGGTGAAAGCTAAGCAGGAATAATGCTCCCTTAAGGAAAGACTCATCACAAATCACAGAAGACAGAATGCAGCAAGGAAGAGCGACAGTCAGAAAAGCCTGAATTTTGATTTGTGGCAACACAGACTCAAAGGGAGGGAGGGGGAAAAAAAAAAGAAACCTTCTACTGTAAAAAAAACCCAAACAAAATGCCAAACAAAAAACCACCACCACAACAACAAAAAAACCAACCAAAAAACCAAAAACCCCCAAACAAACAAACAAAAAAAACCCCAAACAGAAAAAGGAAGACTTTTTAAGTGTACTCTGATGGGAACATTTCCATGTTCAAAAGGGTCCAGAGACCAATCTGTGAGCAAAACTCACCTTCCCACTGAAATTTCAAGTGGGAACCTGAGAAGGAATGAAGTGCTTGAACACCTGCACAGCTCCAGGACGAAATCAGTTCAGATCTTCTGGGGAAAGGAAATTCAGAAAGGAAATACAATGGAAATAGGCACGGAACTCAGGTCAGTGATTTTTAGTTCCTCAGTCTTATCCTTCATTTCCAAATATCCCTGCAAGACCGTGTGGATATTCTACTACTCTGAATGTATCACTGAAGCCAGCAGCATTTGTCATTTCCAAGATCCCAGTAACTCTATTCCCTCCGGCTTCCTAAACTAATCCTGAGTGACAGCATGTAGATCTAATGCTTTAAAAGCATTATTTTAAAGCCAAATGTGCTGTCAGGAACCGCAGCAAACCTGGAAGCAGCAGGTCAGTCCATGCTGTTCCGCAGAGCTCACGCCGGGAATTCAGCGGTGTGGTTCCCCATCTGTTGGCAGGAGCAAGGAGTAACACCGGAGCTCCTCAGGAAAACAGATTCGGATTCAGATGGAGTCAAGGGCCCCGTTCTGTATTCCTTAGAAACGTCAAGCCTTGATTTCACAACCTGGGGAAAAGAGCTGCTCTCCACGTGGGAAACGTCCCTGCCATGCTTGGTGGAGAGGTTTTACAGAAACACGGACTTGTATAAAATCCATGAGTGTAGATTTGATGGATCACAGCCGGGAAGGGGAATGCACAGCAAACACCACTTTGAATAGCTGGAGCAGGAAAAATCTCAACACCTCCATGTCCTTGCCGTGAAATTTGCATTAAGATTTCTGTATGTCTGTAAGCACTAGAGGGTCCCTTATCCAGGGAATAATGAGGCACGCTTCAAGTGCAGTTTAGCAGTCACTGCTCAGTTGTGGAATTCTCTACTGAGCTACACTGACCCCAACTATGGTAATTAATGATTCAGTTGGAAAGGAGCCTGATTTAAAGCTGAGCTCTCTCCCGCAAGTGCCAAACACGAGGCAGGAAAGTACCTGGGCAGGGAAGAGCTCCCTGGAGAAACCTGTACACAAACATACGAGTCTCCTGCTAATCTGTTCTTAGAACTTCTAAGGTTCTGGCACAATGTGAAACCACCCCTTTTGTTGATTTAGTGAACAATATTCCATCTGAAAACACATTGCTGTGTGAGGAGGCATGAAGGCACAGGTATCCCTCTGTCCTGAGGGTTATCTCAAGAGCTGTGACTGCTATTGATTTGTTGGTTCCTTCTCTTTTAGGTACCGATGTCAGGAAATTGAAACTTCCAAAAGATCTGGGCTCAGCCTTCTTGACACTGAAACAGGGCTTTAGCCTAGGAAGACCTCTAATCTATCAATTTTGTCTGAAAGTTTTTAATTTAAATGGGGGAGGAAAAAAGGAAAAGAGGAAGAGAAGGACCAGTGCGACAGAAAGGAATGTATTTTTGACTAGGGCATGTTGCTATTTTGGGGTGAAGGGGTCCGAGTGAAAGATGAGACTGAGGAATAAAGAAGAGGACGGAGGAGAAAAGTTCCAAAGCAGAATTGGAAATACCTGCTGGGACTGACCAAGACCAGGGTCTGAGAGGGGCAGCAGTGGATGCTCCTCCTCATGGCCCCAGTGTATGGAACAGCTGCTGTTTCCCTCAGACATGGACCTGTACTATGTTAGTGTAAAACTAATATTTGGGCTGGGCCATTAATCACTGTTAAGGGGCCCTTTTATCTCCAGTAAACTCCTTCCTGACAGTGTGTCCCACAAAACAGGCTTTGCATGCAGCGGCCTTGTGAATACTGAAGTCAAAGCCAAATGTTCGGCCCTGGACAGGAATTAACATCCTGCACAGAACTGGAACTGTCAAAGGCACAAGTAACCTCTGCTGCTTTGTTAAGCCAAAATGTTCCCGATTTTAATTAGCTTTGGTTTTATTCTGGTGTGAGGAATTCGAGGCAGGCAGTAAAACAGAAAAGTGCTGAAAGACACAGCTCTGGAACTCAGCATCACATTTTTGGTCTAGGAAAACCAAGTCTGTTTGAACAAGACTTTTCTGGCACAGGAAAATTGAGTATTGTTGGTGCTGAAAAAGAAACCAGGTGATCTCTCCAATACCTGCCAGTCCAAAACAAAGATCACTTTTAGTACAGAGCAGCAGCCCATCATCACTTTAAGAGACAGGGAATATTCTCCTTTTTTTAATATTTAATTAGATCAGTAACCATATCTGCGTTTCACTTGCCCTAAATTGCATTATTTGTGAACAAATGTGCATATGGCAGAACAGCACTACTGTCATCCCTAAATATGACCGCTTTATCTGTTCATTAATTTATGTTAATTAGTGAGCAAAACCATCGCTTAACAATATCACTCCTGAGCATCCCTCAACTCTCTAGTCCTTCATCAAAAGGATTTGGGAACCAGGAGTCCATTCTGAGCTTTTAAAAGGCCAAAAGGTTAAAATCCCGTAGGCCTTCCAAAGCTCTCTGTAATGCTATACAGTCCAGTGAATAAGGAAGGATATAGCAATCCTGTCACTTAGAACAACGCCAGGAGGGAGGTCCCGGCTATCACTAGAGCTTCGCCGCATCCTTCCCCCGGGCTGGCGCTGCAGCAGGGACCTCCGGAGCACCCTGGACCCGCACCTCGGCACCTCCCGCGGGTGCCAGAACCCCCGGCCCCGCAGGGCAACATCTCCCGCGGGTGCCAACAGCTGCCGGAGGGTCCCGCCGCCCCCGAGCCCGAGCGGGGAGGCGGCGGCGGGAGCGGCCGCGCTGGGCCGGGGCCGGGCACGGGGCCGTCCAGGCGGCCCCTCCCCTGCTCCGCGCCCGGAGAACCGGGGGAACCCGTCCGGCCGGTCTGGCGGCGGCTCCCAGGGAGCCGGGGCGGGCGCGGGGCCG
>VZTE01005416.1:58855-81800 GCA_013397775.1 Eulacestoma nigropectus | reverse complement strand
CTGCGGGCCAGGGGCTGCCGGAGAGGGGCTGCGGGCTTCGGGGCACCGCGGGGCGGTGGCGCGGGGGGCGCGGTGCATCCATCCCCACCAGGTTCGTCCTGCGCCACCTCCGCAGGAGCCGCGCTCGGTGCGGGCCGGGGGTCGGGGCAGGGCTGTGTGCCGGCCCGCCCCGCCGCACAGGAGGTGCCGGAGCTGACCCCGGGCGCACCCGGAACGCCTTCCCTTCTTTTCTCTTTCCTTCCCAGAACATCACCTGCTCGGAGCGGGGACCCCGACGCGTTGTTTTGGGGGGTTTAAAGCCTGGCGGGACAGTGCGTCCAGCAGCGCCGACCCGAACCCCGCGGGAATCAGAGTTCTCCTCGCTCCCACCCGCGGGATGTGCGGCCGGTGATCGTCGAACTTAGCGCTCTCCAGTCTGGAAGTTTAAGGAAAGCGCAGGAGTTTGCTGGGAGGTGAGGTAAGGCACGGAGAGCCAGCGCAGCTCGGCTGTCTCTGGTCTCCCCGAGCCCCCAGGCACGACTCGCTCTCGTGGCCTTGGGCTGGTTGCCCTGCTCCCGGCTTTCCCCCCCCATATCTATAAACGATGAAAACAGCCTTCAGGGCTGCGGGGTGATTACTCATTAGTCAGTGTTTATGCCGCCATCAGAGCAGCAATAGGTTTCTGCATTAAGGAACATTAATTCCGCAACAGAAAATACTGGAGAAGTTACTTGTGAGGTCAGTGACTTGCTTCTTGGTCCTGTTACCTCGTGCTTCGTGCCTGTAGCTTAAATAGCATCCCTTCCTTGGAGTCGGGATGGAGCTGTGCTAAGTGGAGTAGCTAATGGAGCATTTCACCGCTGCTGGCTCGACAGTCAGCAGGAGCGGTTTGAAACCGAAGAGGCCAAACCGCACAGGGAGCTCTGGCAGGGAATGGTGCTGGTAATGAGTAACAGCGCAGGGCGTTTGGTCTCCGGGGTGAGGGGTGTCTGGGTACATGGCTGTGGAGAACCGGGGCCGCTGGGACTTGAAGTGGCCACCTGGCCCTTGAGCAGTCCCCACATGTGTGGCTGCTGCTGGAGTCCCTGGATTTAACTCCCTGTAAGTGTCTGTGCTGGCTCAGGCTTGCTCACAGTTTTGTGTTTGGTTGTGGGTTTTGATTTGTCTTTCTCCTCAAAGCCTGGTTTAGAAGTCGAGTAGTATTTGGCCATTTTGAAGTTTTCCTTGTCAGCTTCTGCACTGGTGTTCACTGTAGAGTGTGGTTGCTTTCATACCTGTCCCAGGCCTGTGTTTGTCTCTGTATTAACTTGTAGGTATGATAGACATTATTTTCGGTAACTTCTAAACTGTTCTCACTTAATTCTGCCATGTGAGACAGCGTGTGAATGTTCTGGACCTTTGCTTTGGAGTTTGGGATGGTGAGTTCCAAAAGCCACTTGCACTGAAGCTATTTTAAAATGAGCTGCAATTTATTTCCCTGCTCTGTTGTCGGTGTGGCTGTTGTTTGAGGGCCGAATAATGACATCGGCCTGAGCATGAAGCTTTGCCTGCTCTTAAACGTGGGAAGGGAGTTGGTTGGTGTTGTTTCAGATCTGAAGGGTTTTGGTGTCCTTCCTCGGCGTGGGCTTTGTCAGGCCTCTGTTAAATGAGATGCTTTGTGCAGCTGTAATTGAATGCAGGACGTCGGCCAGGAGCTTCTGAAACCCAACCCTGGCTCTGTCAGTGACTTACCCAATGGCCTTGGGCAAATCACTTAACCTCTCTGTTTCTGTGCTTGTCGGGGTGAAGGGCATGATTCTCATTCGAGACCGATTCTCTGAGCCCTGCTCGGCAGGTGCCGAGCTCTGTGGCAGCACTGCTTTTTGGCAAGCTTACAGAATCCCTCTGGAATGTGTGCTGGGTTTTCCCCATGTGTTCTGATATAAACTTGAAATATATTTTTCATTTGACAATTTGACAATTGATGATGATAGGAAAGATGTGCTCTAACGCCTTTACAAGCAGGGTATGGATGTTAATGTCTTCGAAATGTCTCTACGAACCTCAAGCCACAAGTTTGTCACAGAGCCCAGACGGTTTGACTCCTGAACCTTAGGGTAATAGGACAAATGGGTCCACACAAAGTCAGTTGCAGAACCCAGACAGGCTGAACTTCTGAACTTTGGAGTAAAATGACAGGTTCAAGGGGGATATGTAGTAGGCGGTTCGGGAAGGCTGCACCTTCCTGGTACCTCAGCCGATGGGGAAAGGAAGAGGGCAACATGCAGCTGGGAGTTTGGGATAAAAGGGGGCTGCACCCTCCAAAACCTTGAGAGAGAAACCCCACGGGGATGTGCCCCAGAGCACTCTCTCCCTTTATTTGAATAAAGTTGCAGGACTCCTCTGTCTCCTTGGTGGACACTGGCTTTTCACAGCGTGATTTTTCCTCACAATGGGCAATTTCAGCAAGTTCCTCTGTGCTCTTGGGTACAAAATGCTGTACAATGATGCACAGGGAGATGTAGAACAAAGCATTAAAAGAAAAAACGGGGTGAGGAGAAGCAGTGTAAGGAAAACAGGAAACAAATCAAGGAAAGAACCATTTGCTGAAGTGACTTTGTCTCTGAGAGGAGGGAGAGGAGCAGCATGGAAAGGTCTGGAGAACTAAGTAGAAATATTTTTCTTAAGAAATTTTGCAAGGCAAATTAATTTCATGATTTTTCTAAAGAATATTTTTTTGTTATTGCATGCACACAAGGTGGAAGTCAGCCAATAAACCATTTTCTATGCCGTTTCATTGCAGATGGAGCCTGATTTGAAGCTGAACATGGGATTCTCCGTGAGCAGCCAGTGCCAGCATCTCTGATGCAGTCTGGGCTTCAGTCACACACTCCTTTGGATAAAGGTCAGTTTAGGAAAATGGCTTCAGTGTCCATTGTAGATGCTGCCAGAAAAGGTGTATTCATGAAATCTCCAACCTTGGTAGCAGGAAATAACCTTTATTTTGTCCAGTTAAAAATATCTGCTGATTTTGATGGTGAGGGTGATAGCTAGGAAAAAAACTCTCTATAAAGTTCCAAAAATCTTCTAGTCCAAACAGTGCAGTTTAAGCATGCACAAAAATAATTCTTTTTTCCTCTACTAATCTCAAGATAGGCTGCTGTATAACATGAACCTTGAGAGCAAGGTAACACCCTCTAAAAGGCAGGTTGAAAGCCCTTCAGAGCGTACTGGAACCTGCAGCTTCAGCAAAGGTTACCAGCCCTCTTATCTTCTGCAAAGATAGTTTGCCTTGCCTTGGACTTTAAGTGATGGAACTCTGCAGATCTGTTAATGAGAAATCCTAGGGCAGATAATGGGGAAAATGATGATTTTGTTTCTGCAATGGCTCATCTTCAACCATTTTTGCGTAGCCTCAGGCAGCTGGGCCTTTAGGCTGTGGGTCTCTCTCGGGGTGATTTTCTGCTAAATTCTTGGTGTCTAGTTAATCTCTTCCTTGTGTCAAATCCTGTTGGCTCATCTGGATAAATTAATTATATTGGAATGTCCTTCATACTTATTTTCATACAAGTTTTAATAAGTAGCTACATTGGGAAGTACACAGTAGCCTCTGCTTTTTATTTTTATTTTTTTCCCCAAGATGGGACTTGAGCACTTGTCAGCAGCACGAAACTGTACTCTCTCTCCTCTCTCCAGAGGGTTTCAGGGTCTTGGTGTCTCAGCTTGCTTGAACGGGTCTGCAGTGTGTTCAGGGCAGGAACAGACACCTCCCTGCAGCCAGGTTTGGCAAGAGCAGCTTTTTGAAGTAAGATTTTCAGAGCTTGGTGGTGCCAGAGTGTCACAGTTTTACTGTGGTGTTTGCCTCCTGATGGTGCAGGTAATTGGGGTCATTACGGCATTGGAGGAGGGACTGGGGTGGTTCCTTGCAAAAGAAAGATCTGTGGGTGTTGCAAGATTGGCTGTGCACAATAGCAATTAAAAAGTCTCTTGGAGGTGGAATTAGTCCTTAGTCCTCAGAGTTTGTACAGCCTCCAGAGCAGTTGTAGGTGCCTGTGTTAAGGTACTATTGTGAGTCAAACAGATACACTATGTATTTAAAAAGGATGTGTGTAAAACAAGTGTAAAATGAGGGGCTGGGTGCACGGCAGCACTCGATGGTGCAGCCACGCTGACTCACCTGGGACCTGTCACTTGCAGAACAGGATCCCCAAGGATTTCTCATGTTGCACGGAGCGCTGGAATCTTTGGTGGTTCTGTTGTGTGGAGATCTCAGGTATGACATACTGTGGTGTCCTGGGTTGCATGGGTGCAAGACTTGCCCCTGAGCTTTTTATCTGCAGCCGTACTGGAATCACTCCAATTTTAACCTTTTGGGGGTGATTCTGAGTCACCTCATGTTAGGCACGTGTTGGCAGGTTCCAGTGGGAACTGTTTCCAGGGTCACAGTGCAGGGAAGGTGTGTAGGGTCAGGAGTTGGGTTTGATTACCTTATGCTCTCGAGCTTCAGCTGGCTCAAAGTAGATACCTGAACTCCTGAGTTCACCTTTCTCCAGGGCATTCCAGGAGCTGGGCTTTACCTTTCTTAGGGTGCATGTGACAACCAGTGTGTTTCAGAACAAATGACTGAGGGAAATCATACCCTTCAAGATATAATTTTTGGGAGTTCAATTACTTTAAAGTAGTCATTCAGGGAAGTGACTGGAGCTGTTGTGTGTGAAATAGCTCTACAACCTCATCAGCTTTAAGCATGTAGTTTGCATGGCAATCTACCTGAAGCTCAGTAGTGTTTGGAGTGAAGGTTATTTCCTTGGCCCATTTGTGCTGATTCATGTTATTTTAACTGCTGTTTTCTTTTCCTCTCAAAATGTCATAAAGATTAGCTGGAAGGTTTGAGTTGTTCAGAAGACCCTTCTATCTGCCTGTCCAAGCACTTGTTACGTGTAACATTTCATATCTGCTTTGAGTAATCAGTGATCCAATCTCATCTATTGGAGGCAAATCCAGTTTATGATTTGCCTGTTTCCCTGCAGCAGCTCTGGTTCCAGGGAGATGAGTTGCTGAATACATTTTTAATGAAGGCCGATACTGTGCGAAAGCCTTTGGCTGGGACCCCTGAGGGGAGAGCTGAAATGCAATATCCTGCTGTCGAAGGCCTTGGCTTTCGACCGTGCTTTGGGGGGGTTAAAAATAACTGTGGGAGCATTAACTGGTACCAATTGGGACATTATCGGGCTGAAGGGTGGATCATGACCCGAGGGTGGATCCTGGGCTGTCTTCGCCATTCCAAACTTCAGGTCTCAAGTGCTGTTAGAGCCACCCCTTAAACCTGTGACCGTGGATGAAGAATCATTCTGAAACCTCTCAAGGTATAAGCTGAGGTTTGGACTTGAGCCCCTTGAATACGGATGTCTGCTCTGGTGGAGCCATCCAAGTGCTCTGTGGGCTCTGATTTCTCCTTCGGGTGCTGGGTTTGCAGCCCTGAGAGCGTCCGCTCGGTTGCTGTTCCCTACCAGGCTGTCTTTGTCCGTGTTCCCATTTTGGCTCTGACTCTCCGTTACTGGTGAGGTGAGCACTGTGAGACAGCTGAAGATGGCAGAATAATTACTGCTGTCTCTTAGGGAAAATGTAATTGGGGTGATCATGCCTCTGCCAACAGGTCCTTGTGGGAACCCCACCCCAGAGATTGATATCAGACATGGCTTTTAGTGCAGTTTTGAGAGTTTGTATTCAGCCCTCCCATAGCAGGTTTTGTCTTGCAATGGTGGGTGCTTCCCCAGTAACACGTAGCAAAGAAATAAATCTTATATGTCTGAGGATCAGGCTTTGCGCTTAAATACTTTTTTTAATGCTAGGTTAAATCAGTGAAACATCTTGCTGTAGCTTTTTTGTCCTATTTTAACTCCAGAGACCTGAAGCAATTCCGAAGGGTCTCTCTGAGTTACTTTTTGTACTGTTTGAGTTTGCTTTATGAGTCTTGCTTAAAATACTGATGTTGTTGTGTTCTGAAAGAACAGTGCGTGGCCAGGTTTGAGCAGCTGTTGAGCTTGGCACTGTCAGAGCATGTGAGGTTGTGCAGAATATGGTGCCAAGGACAGGAACATGCAGGGTGTGAGCTGTGCACAGGCTGTGGTGGCCAGCAGGCATGTAATGGTGAGCCTTGTTGTGCTTCACATCGTAGGTCTTTATATCCATAATAAACACAAATAATAGCTTTAGTGGCATTTTAATCCGTTTGCTATACGTGTCCCTTGTTCTAGATGGATTCGTTAACTTTCAGGGCACTTTGAGTGATGATCTGATTTGCAGGAAGTCACCTCAGATTCTTGCAGTAGTGTCATGTGCAGTGACTCTCCAGAGAAGAATTTAGTGTAAGATTGGTTTTGGTTGTTGTTTACTGCCTTGAAACAAATGCAGTAAGTGGAGTTTTTACAAGGTTTAATTTATTCCAAATTATCTGGTGCTTGCTCTGGGGCAGGAGTAGACACAAAACCTGAGTGACTGAAGCACTGTGGAGTTTGCCCTTTTAGTAAATAAACTGGGTCAGGTATACTTAAGCCTGTGCTTAACACTGTTTTGATCTCCTTTACCTCCCCATATATCCATACTGCTGTTGGATCAGCAGGATTTCCCAAGTTAGGAGGCAGAGCTGGGAGCTGGGCATTGCTCCCCACCTGCCCAGGCAGTGTGAGCTGATGCTTCCTCTAGACCGAAGTGGTTAATGTAAGGTTTTCTGATCTGAAACTGATCTGAAGCAGTGTGAAACCCCTGTTGTCAAGTCAGGAACTAGAAAATGAGGACCATGCAGCCAAGAACCAGCTTTTTAAAGTGTTCTCTGAGTATTTTATCAAGCAGTGTTTAACAACTGTGTTGTTCTATCTCAGGCCCTCCATGAACTGTTTCCACAGTCCTCAGAATAGTGACCACATCCAAAATCCCTCCTCTTCCTCCCTCCTTTCTTCTTGCCATGTTTGTTCCTCTTTAGTTTCTGCTGTGTGCTTCCTGCATCCGGGTGCTGCTGGGTGTGTGCTCCCCTCTCTTACCTGCTGCCTCAGGATTAGTTGGCATCTCTGCTTCTCCGTGCTGTCAGTTCCTCCCATCTCCCCTTTCACATCGTCATTGCTCCCCACCTTCCTCTGAACTTCTGACACAGCTCTGCCATCCCAGCCTTTTCTTCCAGACTAGGTGTCAAGAAACTTAACTCTAAACCAATTTGTCAGCCTGTCACTGGAGGACTCCTTTGCCCTGGGTCCCACAGCAGCTCTCGTCTCTCTCCCAACTGTGTGAGCTTTTCCGCAGGCTCCCAGCCAGCCCCGGGCACCATTCCATTGCCTCCTGCAGAATGCTAATGGTGTGCCCGCAGCACAGAGCACTTGTGCTGCCTGCAGGGTAACACTTAATGAGATCTCCTCTCTTAACAAGGTTTTCCAGTAGGCAGTTTAGTTCTTTGAGGAGGGAAAGTGACTACAGTTAATTTAACCTTACCCCAGCAGATCACTTCGCTGGTGTCCGTTCCCCTGCGTTTCCAGTCAGCATCACAGGCTGCTGCTGGTGGCATTGTAGGAATTGCCATGTAGCCATGCATCTGTAATGCAAAACAAAAGCAGCATGTTTTTGATATCTCATCTAACCCTTTACATGACTAATTAGTTCATTAATCATTAAGCAGTTAATCGGTAAAGATTAACAGACTAACAGCTGAATCTCTTGTGTGCCAGGGATACGAGCTTGTTTTGGTTGTTGTACAGTGAGAGCCAGTCAAAGATCTGGTGGTATTTTGTGTTCTAGGGACTGTGTGTGTGAGGAACTTGTTCCCCCCAGCAGTCTCCTCGAGAGGTGTTAGCAGGACAGAAAGACCTAAAGCACCGAAAAGAGGAGAAATAAACCAAAATATCACAGTGAGGTATTCAGGGGCCTGAGTTGGAGTTTGAGGTGTATTCCCTAACTCCAAGGCAATTTAGGAAAACATGATCTGTCACAGAAGTCTCAGGTTCCACACCTCTGTTAGTGACCAGCTGTCATGCTCCTGGCCAATTCCATCAGGGAGAAGCCTCCAACAGCTTGGGTGGGTCTTGGGAGAAGTTGTGTGGATTCCTGTAAACTCAGCCTGGTGGGTTTGGTGTATTTTGTGGGCTGTCAGTCTGTGCTGGGCAGGCCCTGCAGCGCTGCAGCTCGAGAGCGTAGCCTGCCTTGGGCTCCCTGCCAGCAGCCTGTCACTGGAGTAGCACAGTCAGTGCTCATGGAATATTTATCTCGCTCTTATAGGAGATATTAGGGAGGAGAGACGATTCAGCTTTGCAAAAGCAGAAGCTGAGGGGGATGTCAGCAGGTTTGGTGCTGGCCCTGCTGGTTGCTGAGTTTGTTAGCAAAGGCAATGCCACAGTGGTGAGGCAGGTCAAGGGGCAAGCTGGGAAGCTGATGGGTAGTTCAGGATTAGGATCACACCCAGCGATGGCTGGAGACGTCCAGAGTCGAGGCAGAGCTGAAGGGCACGTGGGCATGGCCACAGCTCAGCTGGAGACCATCCCTCTTCTGATAAAGCTCAGGGCTGAGCCAAAATGCATCCCGTGGCATTGTCCTTGGGTGTTTGGACACCAAGATGTGGGATCTTGCCGTGACAAACACTGATACTCGGCCCATGGGAAGAGAGAGGAAGCAAGGCTGGTTTGGGTGAGGCTGGGCAGGCCGGGATGGAGGATCAGCTGTGTGACCTGAACCCTGGATGTCTGACCTGGCGCTCGGTGCTTGGTTCCGTGTCCCACTTGGCCAAGCAGGGTTCCAGCTCCTGTGGCTCCTCAGGGCATGCTGTAACGGCCACTGGGAGACACATGTTCGTGGGCTCCCCAATTCCTATGTCCTGTGTCAGGAGCACAGGGTGTTCCTGGGGCTGCAGTGTGTAATTACACATAGCAGAACAGTAATGAAGGGCTGGCTGGAACAAGAACTGCCCTCTGACTCCGGTCTGTGCTGGAAAACCAAGCCCGTGCCCTGCGCTGTTCTGGGCAAACTGGTTTCAGATGTGGGGTTTGGTGACCAGCATCAGCAGAGTAAAATTAGAGATGTGGTTTCCAGCACTTGCTACGTGAGCTCTTTTGCCTAACTTGTCCAAAATGCTGGCAGGGTGCTAGCAGCATGATCTCGGAAAGGGATTTGGAGACCACCTTCGAGGAGGATTCCCAGCCCAATGATGAGGTGGTGCCGTACAGTGATGATGAAACAGAGGACGAGTTGGACGGTCGGCAGCCTGGGGCTGAACCGGGACTGAACCAAACCAGCAGGGATGCCGAGGAGAACCGAGATCCCGGGAAAAAAGGTAACATCATGAACTTGATTTGGGGCGTACACTATCCTGTATGCAGAGACTGAGCCTCAGGGACCGATTGGACTTCTGTGCTTATTTGTCAGGTAGGGTTTGGAATGGCTTATCTGACTCTGGAGGAGTAAGTGATGGCAGTTCAGTTTAACAAATGTCAGAACGAAACTCAGCTTCATTCCAACCTGCAGCCCAGTTCCGCGCCTCTGCTCCTTGTGTAAAGATAATGAGCTGCATGGTGACCTCCTCTTAATTAAGGCAGGCCCTGGAGGTACATGGCCTGTGGTCTGGGAACGGTTCAGGCAGACCTTCAGGTACTTGTTTTCCAAATCCTCTGGAAACAAGCTCCAGCACAAGCATTTTGCTGTGCTCAGTCAGTGTTTTCCCTCGATTTCTGCTTGTGCAGAGCAGATTTCCACCTCACTGCTCATTTTGTAGCCTCTTGAGTTTCCCGAAAGGTAAAAGGTGAGTAGGAGGAGTTCAAAGGAACCAGCAGGTACAGCCTGTGGCTGCTGCCAGCATAGGAACATCAGTGGGAGGAGCCTTTCTGCCATCCCTGTTCTGAACCTCTGCCCAAGAAACATCTGTAGCTCCCCTAAATTCCCTTTTCTCAGTGCTGCAACACAAGTATTTTCAATGTAACCAAAGCCTGTTTAATTTATACAGATTTCTTCCTGTTTGTGTGGGAACAGTTGATCACCTCTCATTTCATAACCACCTGTTACATGTTTTCATTTTACAAGCACATGTCACATGTTTAGTTTAAGGTTTTTTAATGATGAAATCCTTTAAAGTTGATAAATTACCAAAGCAGCTTGCCAAATATTAGGTGTTAGTACTACAGCTTAAAGTAATTTTGAGGAACTTCCTTCCTGCAGGTTTTACCTCAGATCTAATTTGCCAGTTTTCCATCAGTTTTATCAACACTGCAATGTTTCTGGAATGTGGTAGAGAGATGTTTATGTAGACTTTATGTTTTCCTTCATGCCCTGTCATTTTGACAAAATTTAGTAACTTTGTCAATTCATGCTTATAATCTTTTAACTCAAAACCTGGTTCTTTGAGATAAATATTTCTCTATTATCTTCTGGGCTGGTAACCAAGGTGCTGGAAATGAAAGTTGTGTAGTCACAGGAAAGGTCCAGATACATCAGTCCAGAATTTGCTCTATGGTGGGTGGAAAATAAAAAGTCTTTGCACTTGGATTTGGGGTTTGAAGTGTTAGTCACAGCCGTGCCAGGCCCCACGCCTCTGCTGCCGGAGTTTCACCCCATCCATGGGCGAAGAGGATCCTGTGAAACCAGGAAGAGCACCCATTAAGGACAATCATTGTGGGCTGGAGGAAAGGGGGAGATGCTTGGCCGATGAGTCAGGAGAGCTGCATTTCAAAATCCTGCCTGTGTCATCCCAGGCAGGCAGAGCTCCCGGGAGCTGGCTTCGAAACCCGGAGAATGAGTTCCCTGGATGTGGGCAAGGCCCGAGTGTGTGGCTGTGGGTAGCAGGGTGTCTGTGCTGCAGGCTTGAGGGAATGGGAGCTGAAGGATCTGGGAGGGAAAGGGGTGGCCCGTGAAAGAGCAGGCACAGAAAATTACTTGATGGATGCAATTCCTGTTCCTGGGTTTTCTCACAATCAAACAAAACTGGTGGCTGAAGAAATAAAATGAGCACTTCAGATTTGTACTTTTTTATGGCTGTGAATGAAAACCATGGCACAGTGTGGTTAAATCAAATAATTGCTTTCGAAAGATGAACTGACCTCTTCCAGAAAGACAGACATTCAGGTTGGAGTGCTTAGCGCTTCACAGGTGTCATAGAAGCAAACCAAAGGAGGGGAGAGAAGGGAATTTAGCGTGAACAAATGTTACTCTGAAGGTTTCCCACAGAACTTTCAAATGTTAAGCAACACTTCTTCCTACCTCTGAATATACTTGAATTGCTAATAAGGACAAACAGCCTGGAAATGTCTTGAAAAGCTTTTTTAAGGATATGTACTATAAAGCAGGTACCAGCCTTGCTTCAGTCGAAAGTACCTTTAAAAGATGGATTTGAGAGAAAACCTGAAAGTGGCAGATTTGTTCCCTCATGTTTATAACAGGTCTTGACCCTTTTTGTCCCTTCCAGACTGCAGTTGGCAAGTTAAAGCAAACGATCAGCGCTTCTATGACCAGCCGGGCTTCAAGAGAACAATCTTCCTGTGCTTGAAGAAAAGCAAATATGCGGTAAATTGTCTAATCCCAATGAGGTGCTAATTGTCGGGTGAATGCTTCCTCAATCCCGGTAAAATCTTCGGAACGGCTGCTGAGCGGTGTAAAAGCCACCATTCACAATTCCTCAGTGTTTCCAGCAGAGGTGGTGGGGGAAGAATAACTGGGTTGGGGTTTTGGAATGGAAAATCAAGGTATCAAGAGACGTATTTAAGGTGAGATGGAGAATTAGGAGCTTAAAAATATGCACTGTACATTTGTGTTGGAAGGAGAGGCTCTGCTGTGTGACTGATGTTTGGGTTTCTCCCACAGGGAAATGCAATTAAGACATACAAGTACAACCCCATCACTTTTTTACCTCTGAATCTGTTTGAACAGTTTAAGAGAGCAGCCAACTTCTATTTCCTTGTTCTTCTCATATTGCAGGTAAGCAAGATGGAGAGTACTCACCGTGAAGGGAATTTGAGCTCAATAATATTTACAACACAATTCAGTGCTGTCCTGTCAGGGAATTGAGGGGCACTATCTGAACTGCTGCAGAGACCAAACCCATCATAACAGAAACCTGCAACAAATCTGAATTAGCTGGGATGAGCTATGGCAGAGTTCTGGGATGAGCAAGTTGCACAGTATTAGAATGAACTCGTTGTAGAGCTCATGAATTTCATGAGGGAAAGATGTTTCTTGAGTTCATCTCATAAATCAGAAACTCCAACAGAATATATGAGCCAGTGCAATTGTTAAAGGGAAGCTGATTCCAAAGTAGGGTAACAGCCAAACTCTTCCCACAGAATTTTGTTCATTTTCACAACCTGATGTAAAATTCTCTCTGATGTGTTGGTTTTTTTTCTCTAGTCAGATCACTATGAAATATCTCTGAATTAAGTTTGATTGATGATCCTGTACTGAACTGATTTTATTGGTCTTTTGTAGTCGATTCCCCAAATAACTACCTTGTCATGGTACACAACACTGGTGCCCTTGCTCTTGGTGCTGGGAATAACTGCAGTCAAAGACCTGGCGGATGACATTGTAAGAACCATGTTCTGTTAATATAAGAAGCAAAACCCATCCAGTGTAGCTCATTTCTCCTGTTGTGACACAGAGCAGGGAGTACATTCTTTGCTCTGGTTTCAGGCTCGTCACAGGATGGACAACGAGGTCAATAACAGGACATGTGATGTCATCAAGGATGGAAGGTTTGTATGTTCCCCTCTGAGCTCTGTAAGTGATGATCATCCCTGTTGCTAAGCTTTGTCACAGATCTGAAGCTGTAGATGACAGGAAAGGTTCAGCTCTGTTCTCTACTGCTTACCTGAACCTAACTGAAGCTGGAAGAGAATTGCTTAAAGGAGTAATTTAAAGTTAATTCTCTGGCACTAAATCTGTTCTAAGAGCAACTTCTTTGGAGAGAAGGACAGGAATTCATAACTAGGTGAAGTGGGAAGAGGTAGGTTCACTTCTGAGCTGTAGACCCTCAACTAAATTGCAGTTTCCCGAAAGCAAACCCACAGCATACCAGGAGGTCAGGTTTTTTGTCTAAGGAAAGTTCAGTATTGTAAGATTTATAGACTGCATAGTGTTTTAGATTAAAGAGTAATAATTGTTCAACTATCTTGATATTAGGTTCAAAACCACAAAATGGAAAGATATTAAAGTTGGTGATATCATTCGTCTGAAGAAAAATACTTTTGTTCCTGTAAGTGCTTCAGATACATTTATTTTATGCTTCTGTAGACTTCTGGAATCTTGACCTGGCTGTATTTGATGTCTATTTATTTGTTTTCTAGGCCGATATTTTGCTGCTGTCCAGCTCAGAACCAAACAGTCTGTGCTACGTGGAGACAGCTGAACTGGATGGGTAAGGTTCTACTTACGGATGTCTTGAAGTTAATTTGGGCTGAGTAGGAAAAGAGCAAGGATTGTGTACATCAGAGTCTGCTTGTTAAGCCACACCTGGGGAACTGTACCCAGCTGCTGATTCCCACAATTCAAGAATCACTAAAAATTGTCCACTGGAGTGCTACCGACACATCAAAACTGTTGGAGAATGTGACATAGGAATAAAGGGGAAAGGACATGGAGTTATTTTTTACTTTAGTATAGGTTGCCCAGAGAAGTAGTGACCTTAAGTTAATTGTGTTTAAACTTCTCTCCTGTATCCATGATTTTAATAAAATCACCTTTTTATCCTTTCTTCTTAGTGAGACTAACTTAAAATTCAAAATGGCCCTAGAGGTGACACACAGACACCTTCAGGAAGAAAGTGCCCTGGCAGACTTTGATGGTTGGTACAGTTCTACACCTAATGCCATTAAAACGTAGCTCAAATAGTTTGCAAGTCAAAAAAAGTAAAGTAAAGCTACTTCTATGGTGGGTACAAATCAATGCATTTGGATTTAACTTGTACATTAAATACATTCTCCTTCAAATTTTCCAGGCCTGGTTGAATGTGAAGAACCCAATAACCGGCTGGATAAGTTTACAGGAACATTATCTTGGAGAAACTCAAATTATTCCCTGGATGCTGATAAGATTTTGTTGCGTGGCTGTAAGATCAGGAATACAGACTTCTGCCATGGAATGGTCATATTTGCAGGTGTGTAATATTTCCGCACTAAAAGCACACCTGTAGAGTGAAAAAGAATCTTCATCCTATAAACATCAACTGTATTTCATGTCCCAGTTTGCTAAAACTGTAGTACTCACATGTGTTTGTTTATTCTATCTTTCCCTTTTCTAAATTTTTCACTCTTTATTTTTAGGTGCTGACACAAAAATAATGAAAAATAGCGGAAAGACAAGATTTAAAAGGACAAAAATTGACTCCCTTATGAACTATATGGTTTATACTGTAAGTCTTTTTGTTTAAAATTCACATTTTAAGTGAATAGTGAATGCAAAGTTAGGTAGCTTCTTCCTGTGTGTGTGTAATAAATATGTTTCAACTTGTTCTGGCCTGCTGAGCTGAGATGGAGTAGGAGGAAATCTAAAAGGTGCCTTTGTGGGAAAGGTTTGCTCAATTTCTCCTCACAAATACCTGTCATATTCTGTTTGGAACATGGGGATTTGGGATTTAAGTCGAGCAAATGTTTCTGAAGTGTGAGAGGCCTCTCTGTGCCCTGTAGATCATCGTGGTCCTTATCCTGCTGTCGGCTGGGCTGGCCATCGGACACACCTACTGGGAACAGCAGATTGGCAACTCCTCCTGGTACCTCTATGATGCACAGGACTTAAGCCCTGCCCACCGGGGCTTCCTCAACTTCTGGGGATACATCATTGTCCTCAACACCATGGTTCCCATTTCCCTCTATGTGAGGTAGGGCAGTACCTGAGGAGCTGTCATTATGTGGAAATGTGAGCTGCAGCTGGGAGTGAGAACATTCCTTCTCTTTCATTTAGTGTGGAAGTGATTCGCTTTGGCCAAAGCTATTTCATCAACTGGGACCTGCAGATGTACTACCCCGAGAAGGACACGGCTGCCAAGGCCAGGACCACCACGCTGAACGAGCAGCTGGGCCAGATCCAGTACATCTTCTCTGACAAGACTGGAACCCTTACACAGAACATCATGACCTTTAAAAAGTGTTGCATAAATGGGCAAAGATATGGTAAATCTGTGCAAAGCCTGTGTAAAGGAGGAGGAGGAGGGATTTTAATGCCTGTTGGAGATCAGGCGCACGCATACAAGTTCTCCTAGTTCCAACTGAACTTCCACAGTTTAGACCTGGCATTGGGTAAAGCATAGGGCTGAATTGTTGGGGTTTTCCCACTTAAAAAGTGGAAATTGAGGAACTTTAGTGGGAACTTCCCAGCTTTCAGAAAAATTGAAAATCGGTAATTTGCATGATTTTTTGTGCAAATTTACTTTCACTAGAAATGCTTTGGGGACAAAGTCTAGAAACAGACAAGGAAATTTTAGTAAGAGCAGCAGTTTGTCCTTTTCCTTTCCTTCCAGTCTTAGGGCAATACATGTTCTAGATATGTTTTACTTTGTGGTGGGCTGTAAAAGGTTTGTTATGCCTAGTCCCCCTGACTGTGGGTGCTTGCCTTGCAGGAGACTGCCGGGATGCAGCGGGGCAGCTCCAGAGCCACCTAGAGGTAGGTTCATCTGAGGCACCGCTCTATCCTGGTCTGTGGAACGGGAACGCTCCCTCACCAAAGCACCCAGAGATGCAGGTGGGCACAAAGCAATGGCACCTATGGTAACTCAAACTCTCTTCCCCTATTTTCTAAGCAGCAAGTTGATTTCAGCTGGAATGTGTACGCAGATGGAAAGTTCTTGTTCTATGATCACTATCTGATAGAGCAAATAAAGTCCGGGAAGGAGCCAGAAATCCAGAAGTTCTTTTTTCTGCTTGCTATTTGTCACACAGTCATGGCTGACACTTCTGATGGTAAGTATTGTTTTCCCTGTGTAGCGGGAAACAATAATTCAAATCCAGTTCCACAAGGGAGAGATCCACAACTAATGCTGATCTCGTAAGGAAGGAGTGTTAGGCTGCCCTTTTAAATGAAACAAAACTAGATGTAGAGGTGATCAGCTATTGAATTCGTGGATATGAAACATAGGGTTGGAAGATTCAATTAAAACATTAATATTGCTTTACTCCCATTTTTGTGAAATCTCCGTGAAACCAACAGTGTCCTGTCCTTTCTTGCTCCTAATGTTTTTGGGGTTGTTTCCACTCACTGTATTGGTGTCTCTGGCCAAGGATTTGTCTTTTGGAGCTTCTTTTGAAAATGTTTAAATGACTGGATTGAGAAATTAGGATATTGAGGCAGAAAATATGGAGTTTTTGCTTTAATGTGTGGAGGGAAGCAGGCTGAGGACTGATCCCGTTTGGGAAGTACATGTAGCAGAATGGGAGGGTCCGTGGTCCCTGTTCTCTGTGTGCGCTGCTGCCCGGTGCTGCAGCAGTGTCCAGCTGTATCCTCAGGTGTATCCTGGCTGCAATCCTACAGGTCAGCTCAATTATCAGGCAGCTTCCCCGGACGAGGGGGCCCTGGTGACAGCCGCCCGGAACTTCGGGTACGTTTTCCTCTCCCGAACACAGAACACCATCACGATAAGTGAAATGGGGGTCGAGAGGACCTACGATGTCCTGGCCATCCTGGATTTCAACAGCGACCGGAAGCGGATGTCTGTCATTGGTAAGCTGATTGCCACCAGCCTGCATGGAGAAGGTCACTTGTATTTCAAGGGTGAAAAGGGACGGGCAAGGGAAGCTGGGGTCAAGAATTAACAGCTGCGTGACAGTCCTGGGTCGCGTTTGAGTCCACTGAAAAAGAAACACCATCTTGTACTTTGGGTACTTGGCAGTAGGCTGAAAAATCCAATCTGAAATGATTCCTTTATATAAGTGTGCCCCCTCTGCTGTTTCCCTCTGCAGTAAGAGAGTCTGGTGGCAATATCAGGCTGTATTGCAAAGGGGCTGATACGGTGATTTACGAGCGGCTGCACCCCAGGAATCTAAAGAGAGAAGTCACAGAAGAGGCCCTCGATGTATGTTTGTATTTTTATGCTGTTTTTAAAACAAAAGTGGTTTCTTTCTGACAATAGTGTTACTAATTTCCTTTTCCTAAGCTATTAACACAAATGAAATCCTTCAATTGGTTCTGAAAGTTGGACTTGTTCTGTCAAACTTGTCAAATGCTTATGTTCTCACCCTCATGTTTGGATTGCAAATGAAGTTTTCTTTTGTGGATATGTGTGGTTTTAATTATTTTTCAGGTCTTTGCAAATGAAACTCTCAGGACACTCTGTCTGTGCTATAGAGACATAAGCCAGGATGAATTTGAAGTGTGGAATAAAAAGTTTGTGGAGGCCAGTCTAGCTACAAGTCACCGAGATGAAGCTCTGGACAAAGTGTATGAGGAAATAGAAAAAAACTTGATTGTAAGGAGCTGTACATTTTTAGTATATTTCGATTCTTATATTAAAAGAAACGTATTTCAATGCTGCTAACCACCTGTATTTCAAATCCCTCCCAGCTGCTTGGTGCAACGGCTATTGAAGACAAACTACAGGATGGAGTTCCAGAAACTATCTCCAGACTCTCCAAAGCAGACATTAAAATCTGGGTGCTTACTGGTGACAAAAAAGGTAGGGTTGCTTACAGCCAAACAGCTAAAAACAGGAAGATTTTTTTTCATGTTCATCTACGCTGGTATTGAAAGGGAATTCTCATACTGAAACATAAATCAAAAATTACCTAAGAGCACCTGAGGTGCTTCTGGCTGCTCCCAGCAATTACTTGTGACAGAACTTTCAGTGAATACTTTCCTCTCTTAATTTTTTTTTTGTAGAAACTGCTGAAAATATTGGATTTTCTTGTGAACTCTTAACCGAGGAAACGGCCATCTGCTATGGAGAAGATACCAGGCAAGTGAAAAAAGAGGAGTTCATTTTCAGGGTTTTCAGTCTGTGACTGACCTAGCTTAAAGTTTATCCTTGACTTTTCTGTAATAGTTTCCCCCTCTCTTTCCAGTGCTCTCCTTCAAACAAGGCTGGAAAACCAGAGGAACAGGGCTGGATCCAGTCCACATTCCTCTCTCAGAATGAACGAGCCCTTCTTCCAGGGCAGCAGAGATCGGGCTCTAATAATCACTGGCTCCTGGCTGGTATGTACAAAGACTGTTCTCCTGAGTGTTTGGGATTTTGGGGCACCACCAGGCTACAGTGTCCCTCACCAAGGACTCTGTTCCTTTGTTTGCACGAGCAGTTCATTAAAATGCCAGAAATGGATGCTGGGAGTATAATGACCTCAGGTGTGTTGTTAGGCAGTGCCTGGCGTAGGACTGGAAATGGTGCAGAAGGGAACATAGTAAGTTTTATTTTTTTGACAGAATGAAATCCTGCTGGAGAAGAAAAAGAAGAAAAAGAAACTTAAACTGAAATTCCCCAGAACAGCAGAAGAGAAGAAAAAGCAAACTGAGAAAAGGAGAAGGGCAGAGGCCTACAAGGAGCAGCAGCAGAAGAACTTTGTGGATCTGGCCTGTGAGTGCAGGGCTGTGATCTGCTGCCGCGTGACACCCAAGCAGAAGGCCATGGTGGTGGAACTGGTGAAGAAGTACAAGAAGGCCATCACCCTGGCCATCGGGGACGGGGCCAATGACGTGAACATGATCAAAAGTAAGGCAGTTATTGAACTCTCTCGCTAGGACAGATCTCCTCTGGCCTGCTCCTGCGGTCTCTCCACTGTCCCTCTCTGTCAGAAGACTCTTCCATCTGCTTTGCTGCCATGGGGCTTTTAGCTTCTGTACCTGTTTCCCTTTCTGAGGAAGCACTTTAGGAAATGGTTAGTGGTTTTTCCTGATTTATTTTATTTTTTTCTGTAGACATTCACTGAGCAGGGACTCAAATGCCATCTGTTCTCATGCTGTGCATTACAGAAGTGTAATATAAAGACCAAAGCAGTAGCTTGGCTGCCCCTTGCCTGGTGGCATTAGCCATCCTGGATTGTACCTGCTACTCTTTGAACAGCTTCCCAAGAGATCCCAGTGAGAAAAAAAACATCTGGGATGGGGTTTATGTCCCGAGGGTGTTTGTAAACTGCCTGGCCAGTTTGTTTAGGACTTTACTCACTCTGTCTCATCGCTTGGTTCTCCTTTGATCAAATTTCCCAGGTGCATTCTGACGGAACAAGCACTGAGAGAGAATCCAGGTGACAGTAGAGATGTGGCCCCACTCATGTTCCTGTCCCTTTGTCCAACCTAGTGTGTGGTGTTTGTCTCCTTCACCCAGCTGCCCACATTGGAGTTGGGATCAGCGGCCAGGAGGGGATGCAGGCTGTCATGTCGAGTGACTACTCCTTCGGACAGTTCCGCTACCTCCAGCGGCTGCTGCTGGTCCACGGGCGCTGGTCGTACATCAGGATGTGCAAGTTTCTGAGATACTTCTTCTACAAAAATTTCGCTTTCACACTAGTCCACATCTGGTATTCATTCTTCAATGGCTTCTCTGCCCAGGTAGGAAGGTGTGCTTGTGTGGGATAACAACAAGCAGATGCTTTTGTCACTGTGAAACAGCTTAATCTGAGAAGTGTCAGGAATGTGAAGTTGTCACCAGTGATTTCTGCAGGAGGGTGTGATGAGTACTGAGCGAGTTAGTTACAAGCAGTTGGGTTTGATTCCAGAGCACTAAAGTCAGGATCATGGCTGTATGGGGAGGAAGGTTTGGAAAGAGAGGGGCAGCTTAACACAGACTAAAGAGTTTCAGCAAAGCCTTGAGCCAAGGTGCTGCTGCCTTTGGGTGAACACTGAGACAGGGAACTTAAAGCTGTAGTAGAGCACATGTGAGTTCTCTCAGGAACTGGAGGGGAAGGGTGTAATAAAATGAAATCACTAAGTCCTGCAATTCCCCCTCTGTTGCAGACGGCCTACGAGGACTGGTTCATCACGCTGTACAACGTGCTATATTCCAGTCTCCCGGTCCTCCTCGTCGGCTTGCTCGACCAGGTATCCCCACGTTGTTACAACAGATGAATCCAAAGGCATCTACCACCAGGTCTTTAAGTTACACTGGTTGCCTTGTCCATTAAACAGGAGTTTGGTTTTGTGGCTTTTAAGAATGTCTTCCTTTTGTGTTACTCTGTGCAAATCCCTGCTATTGGAAAGAGAAAGGGATCTGCCATTCCCTTTGGGACACTGTATATTTCAGCTTCGCACTCTTCAAAGCTCATGTTGAGAACAACAATTCACAACAACTTCCTTTTTCTTTTTTCTCTTTATTAAGGATGTGAGTGACAAACTGAGCCTTCGGTTCCCCAGACTTTATGTTTTGGGCCAGAGAGATTTACTTTTCAACTACAGGAAGTTCTTTTTAAGTTTGCTCCATGGAGCTGTAACTTCACTGATCATCTTCTTCATCCCATACGGAGCCTACCTTAAATCTATGGGACAAGACGGAGAAGCCCCTGCAGATTATCAGTCCTTTGCTGTCACAGCAGCATCCTCTCTGATATTTGTCGTCAATTTTCAGGCAAGTAAGCTTGCTTTCCTGAGCTGTGGTGCTCTGAGAACACTTTCTGCTTACTGTTCTAAATTTCTCTTCTAAAAAGGTAACAACATGCAAAAAGTAGTTGACATTATTTGGAATTAATAAACTCATTTAGCATTCTTGTTTGCTTTTAGATTGGCCTGGATACATCTTACTGGACTTTTGTTAATGCTTTTTCAGTATTTGGGAGTATTGCACTTTACTTTGGGATCACATTTGACTTTCACAGTGCTGGAATCCACGTTCTCTTCCCTTCTGGCTTTCAGTTCACAGGTCAGTCCTGGTGGTTTGTGGTTCTCAGTCCTGTCTCATGTAGCTTTGTCATAAACTAACTTTTGCTCTTTTTGTTCCCAGGAACTGCTCCAAATGCTCTGCGACAGCCATACCTTTGGCTTACCATGATTTTATCCATTGCTATTTGCTTACTGCCTATAGTGGCACAGCGCTTCTTATCCATGACAGTCTGGCCTTCGGAGAGCGATAAAGTGAGTGAAATCCGTGTTATTTGGGTGAATAGGGCAGGTGCTTACTTACAGGGGCTGGTGTCAGTGCTGAGGTGTAGGCTAGTGGAAGGTGTCCCTGCCTATGGCAGGGGGTGGGATGAGATGGGCTCTAAGGTCCGTTCCAACCCAAGCCATTCTGGGACTTTATGATAATGTTAGAAAAAAGTAAGTGATGGTGCCCTTGGGAGAGCGACGCAAGCCTGGCTTGGGTCCCATGGGCGGAGGAGTGGCCGCAGGGCTGGCCAGAGGCAGCAGCTCAGTGGGGGCTGTTTCCTCGTGTGCCTGGCTGAGACACGGTGGCCACACCGAGACCCCGTGAGGCTGCTGAGGGCCCCAGTCTGGGTTTAATTTAGGCTGGGCTGGAGTGCCAGGGTTACATGTCAGAGTGTAGGGGATAGGTTTGGCCGCTTCTGCTCTGCCTTGAAGCCAGCACGCAGCACACAGGTATGAAAACAGTTCAGGCTGTGGTGATGTTGTCCTAATGCATGACCCGCTGTGTGTTTGCATGCGTGCAGATCCAAAGGAACCGTCGGAAGTACCTGCTGGAAGAGCAGCAGTGGAAGCGGCGGCAGAGCGCGTTCCGCCGCGGTGTCTCCGCCCGCCGCTCCGCCTACGCCTTCTCCCACCAGCGCGGCTACGCCGACCTGATCGCCTCGGGGCGCAGCATCCGCAAGCGGCGCGCCCCGCTGGACGCCGTGCTGGCCGGCAGCGGCACGGGCTTCGGGGACACGCGGGAGACAAGCTGATGGACTGCCTGGTGGGGAGGAGCTGTTTGTCCCAGGGATTGCACAAAACTGTTCGAAACAAGCTCAGGAGCTTTTTTAACCACGTGGCATAAGGATGTGAAGATTTTTATGTCTTATCATGGAAGTTTTTGGGTTTGGACTCCTGGGAACACAGAAAAGCCAAGAGTTCTCCATGGAGCTACTGATCCTTGTGTGACCGCTCTGTGTGACAGTGAAGGACACGTGCTGGGAATAGAAACCCAGCAGTGTCGCTTTTTAGTGATGCCTGGAATTGCAGACTTTTCACTTTTTAATACTCTGTTGGTATAAAACTGCATCTACATTTCATATTTGTCTTTGAAAGCAATTTCCCTTGTGTGCTCCATTTCATTAACTGCTCAGACATGATGGCACATGGGGTGCTCAGCCCTGGAGAGGGTCCTGGATGCTCCCATTGGAGCTGTCACAGCTGAGCTGAGAACTCTGGAGGTAAACTCCAGCCAGTGTCAGACTGGATTAGGAATCAGGATAGATCTGAGCTCTGGAAGCTGCCCCTGGAGCTGGCACAAGGTATTCATTTCAGTTCTGGGTACAGTCAGTGATGGATAACTAGAAATCAGTCACTTTCATTGCAACGTATTTCACTTGCTGGTGCCTCAATTCTTACACTGTAAAAAGTGTTTTTATGAGTCTCTTTACATTTGCACATTCTTTACTCAAGTTAAGGTGTTTGAATGTTTCACTTTTATCTACTTCCCCCTCCCGAACTAAAGCTAATTATTGAAATGGCTTTATAGTAAAAATCATGACCTACAGCTCTCGTTCAATGGAATGTACATTTCAAAAGTGTAATGCTAATAAATATCCTAAAGTCTACGGCTTCCCTTGCAATGAGTCCGGGGGTTATACTCGACCGGCGTGTCAGCACCTCCCGGCCTGGCCTGCCCCGCCCGTGTGCGGGGAGTGGAAGGGAAGGGAAGGGAAGGGAAAGGAAGGGAAAGGAAGGGAAGGCTGGCTGATGCAAGGCGGCGGCCGGTTGGCTCAGCGCGCCCGTGATGCAGTTCCGGCGCCGCGGCCATGGCGGGGGACGTGCTGGGCAGGATGGCGGCGCTGGCCCTTGGTGAGAGCGCGGGCGGCCCTGGTCCCCGCACCCCGGTACCCCCCGCGTCCTCCTCATCCCCGCATGCTCCGCGCCCCCCGCCTGTGCCGGTGCCCCGGGGGAAGCCGTGCGGGGCCGTGCGGGC
>VZTE01005416.1:13879-58776 GCA_013397775.1 Eulacestoma nigropectus | reverse complement strand
CGGCCGCAGCGCCGGGCCCGCCGGGCCGGGCCTTCCCCGGGCACGGGAAGGGTCGCTGCGCTTCTCGTTTCGGTTCCGGCCGTGGCCGAGCCGAGCGCTGCCCTGGCTGGTCCCCAGGCCCTGTCTCCCTGCTTCCCTGCACAAGGCTGTTCCCAGGAAGGGCTGCTCCTTCTGGTTCCCGATGTGCAGCCAGTGGCTCCCAAGGGTTCGGTGCCTCGGGAGCTCTTGAGACTTCAGCGAACACACTGCATGGATTGATTTTTTTGAATGAAAGATATGAAATAATTCTTATCCTGACTGACCAGCTGGTGCCTTTGGAGGTTTAACACTGCTGATAACCATCAAGATTTGGTATAATAGAAAGGTTTGGGTTGGGTTGGAAGAGGCCTTTAAAGGTCACCTCATCCAGCCCCTGCAGTGAGTAATTCTCATAATTTTTTTTGAGTAATTGCCCTTATTTATCATGTATCCCAGAAGAGCTGTATGTGTCTGAACGAGAGGGCAGCGACTCTACCGGTGATGGGACGCAAAAGAAACCATTCAAGACTGTGTTGAAGGTGAGTGTGGAAAACACCTGCTTTGTTTGGAAGAGGCTGGAATGTGCTTTGGGGCAAGTGATGGCCCTTGTATTTTTAAATGTGAATTCCATACCTGTTTCTGCAACCTGAGCGGAAGCAGGGTGCCTGCTTGGGCTCTGTAAGGATGATTTTGGTTCACTTTGGTTATTTTCCCTCCCTTTTTAGGCGTTGATGACAGCAGGAAAAGAGCCATTTCCTACAATTTATGTGGATTCCCAAAAAGAAAATGAGGTGCTGTGGCATTGAAGGGTTTCCGAGTGGGAATTATTTTACTGCTTCTTGGTATGAAGGGACACAAAGTAATCTGCTGTGTTTTGCTCTCTCCTTGAATTCTTTAGAGATGGGCCATCATTTCCAAATCACAGATGAAGAATGTCAAAAAGCTATGGCACAGGGAGCAGATGAAAAATGAAGCTAAGGAGAAGAAGGAGGTAGGCTATAGAAGGAACAGAGCACGTTTGTTTTCCAAAAATGTTACAGTGTTATCATCATTCCTGCCCCTCCAAAAAAGCTGCAGGTTGTTCCTCACTGGTGCTGTTGTTTCACATGTTATTTACAACTGGCCTGGTTACAGCTATTTAATAGGTTACTTTTTCAAACCAGGCAGAAGATCTCTTGAGAAGAGAGAAGAACCTGGAGGAAGCTAAGAAGGTTGTTATCAAGAATGATCCCAGTCTTCCAGAGCCCAAGTGTGTGAGTAGGATCCCGTGCCTTGGCACATGGCCTGTGCTAGGGCATCTGATCAGCACAGAGATTGTGCTGCTCTGGGGTGGGGTCTGGATGAACTCTTAAGAGGTGGTGAACCATTCCCTTATTTGATGACTTTTATTCCCTGCCTCACAGGTGAAGATCAGTGCTCTGGAGGCTTACAGAGGGCAGAGAGTAAAGATTTTTGGCTGGATCCACAGGTTACGGAGGCAAGGTAAAGCAAGAGCATTTTTGAGCCTATGCAGGGAGATAGAACAAGTACAGTGGCCTTCAAAATTTGGACACAGAATGAGTCTGACAGCACCTGGTCTCAAATTTTTAAACCATCAGTTAGGTGCCCTCTTTGGTTGATCTCCATGGTCACTGCAACACTGACAATTCCTCCTGATGTGTGGGCATACAGATATTTCTTAGTTCAAATCCTACAGGATTTTCCGTTTGGAGGCTAGTCCTGCAGAATTTCCTCAACTTGTTCTGTGTTTTAAGCTAATCCTGCCAAATGAGAAGCTAACCAGCACCTGCACATAGTGAAACCAAATTCCTTCTCTTTTTAACTAGGGAAAAATCTGATGTTTATTGTCTTGAGAGATGGCACAGGATTTCTACAGTGTGTCCTTTCCGATGAGCTGGTAAGTTGTGATGATTCTGTTCTGTCATTAATTGAAGAGTTCATACCTTATCTGGTGTTCTCTTATGTAGATGGTGTTAAGTTCTCCTCAACCTACTGACTCAGTTGTGTTACTGTTAACTTGTGTGTCCTCCCAGTGCAGTTTGTCAGTGTGAGAGCTGTTTAGAAGTGACTGTGAGCTAATCTGTGACTCCAGCAGATGGTGTAGGAAAGTTAGGAATAAAAACTTGCTCACCTGTGCCTTTGTCTGTCTTGCTGCAGTGCCAGTGCTACAACGGGCTGGTGCTGTCCACGGAGAGCAGCGTGGTGGTGTACGGCACGCTGAACCTCCTGCCCCAGGGCAAACAGGTACAGGAGCTCCTCTGGCTTCTCCTCTCTCACGGGTCATCGGTGTTCTGAGGGAAGCACAAGCAGAGGTGGAAGGAATCACTGGATTGTTTTAGAGGGAATTAGGGCTAGAGAAAGAGCAAAGCTCCCAAAGCTCTGCTGTCACTCACCATTCAGTGTGAAACAGATGAACTGTGTGACTGTTCTTCTGCCTGAAACTATTTTCCACTGATAGACAGTTCCTAGAGTATAACGTGGAGAACTGTGTTAAATAAATTACGTGAGTTCATTTCCCTTAACAGGTTTATTCAATTTTTATTTTGTGAGGCTAAGAATTTTTTCACGTCTCTTTTACTGAGATGTGTTTGTAGGATCGACCCAAGGTTAGGTAATGTGAGCACCCACCATTACATTTTGGTAAAAATCTGTGGGTTAGCCTGTGAAAAAAATCTGCGTTTCTACCCTGGAAATGCTGTGATTGAACTAAAAATGCCATTTGTTAGGAGCGGAAGGTAGCTGTGACCCACACGGGGGAGCTGGTGAGAGCAGAACTCAGTCACAGACTCTTTGGGTTGGAAGGACCTTACAGCTCATCCAGTCCCACCTGCTGCCATGGTCGGGACCCCTCCCACTATCCCAGGTTGCTCCAAGCCCCGTCCAGCCTGGCCTTGGGCACTTCCAGGGGTGAGGCAGCCACAGCTGCTCTGGGCACCCTGTGCCAGGGCCTCCCCACCCTCACAGGGAAGAATTTCTTCCTAATATTCCATCTACCCTGCCCTCTGTCTGTGGGAAGCCATTCCCCCATGTCCCATCACTCCAGGCCCTTGTGCAAAGACATCCAAGGGGCAAGCAGTGGACTTTTTCCCCAGTGTTTGTTTCTCTCCCACTGGCAGGCTCCGGGAGGCCACGAGCTGAACTGTGATTACTGGGAGCTCATCGGCCTGGCCCCAGCAGGAGGGGCTGACAATCTGCTCAACGAGGACTCAGAGGTTGATGTGCAGCTCAACAACAGGCACATGATGATTCGAGGCGAGAACATGTCCAAAATCTTCAAGGTGCGCTCCATGGTCGTGCAGGCCTTCAGGGATCACTTCTTTGCCAACGGGTACTATGAAGTAAGTGTGTGTTCCCTGGTCAGTAGATGACTGCTCCAGTGCCCTGAGTCTCATCCATGTCCTCAGTTCTTCACTCAAGCAGTGACAGCCCTGTTCTCCAACAGGTCACACCACCAACCTTAGTGCAGACGCAGGTGGAGGGAGGCTCCACCCTGTTCAAGCTGGATTACTTTGGTGAAGAGGCATACCTGACCCAGTCATCCCAGCTCTACCTGGAAACCTGTCTGCCAGCTCTGGGAGATGTCTTCTGTGTTGCTCAGTCCTACAGAGCTGAGCAGTCCAGGACCCGCAGGCACTTGGCAGAGTATGGACAGTTGTCCTTTTTTTTTTTTAAGCAGCTTGATTTCCTTTACAGTGTGGGAGTAAAAGGAGGTCAAAAGTATGTGTTTGGGTTGTGGGGTTTTTTAATGGGTTTGTTTCATAGCTAAAGATCTGTTGCTTGTATGTGACTTCGCAATGGTGTGGCTCCATTTCAGGTACACTCACATTGAAGCTGAATGTCCTTTTATAAGTTTTGAGGATTTGTTGGACCGCCTGGAGAACTTGGTGTGTGATGTCGTAGACAGAATCCTGAAATCACCTGCAGCGAGCTTACTGCATGACCTCAACCCGGTAGGCAGCAATGGGAATAGCCAAGAAAATAGGATCTTAAGCCTTTCCTACTCAGCACATTCCTTTGGGAGATGCAGGGCATGGCAGTGAGCTTAGTTACTATTTGTAATGATAAGAGGAATATTAAACATTATAAGAATGAAAAATCTGCAAGGCTGGTAATAACCAAAGCAGGGAACTGTGGGGGAAGATGTTCCCTGCTAGCATACTCCAGGAGCCAACAGTGTGCCAGGATTTATGGAAGTGTATGCTGTGCCAGTGGAATAAAAACCTCCCTCCCAGATATCGGATTTGACCAGCTGGTGTTTGCTGATGAAGCTTGAGGGAGCAATGAAACAAGTGGTGTTTCAGTTCCTCCCTTGGAACATGGAGCCCTAAAGCTGCTCTCATGTGTAGAGCCCTTTTATCTTCTGCCTTTGCAAAGAAGATTTGGCTTTGAAAGACACCTGATCTCCATCACGGAGCATGCAAACTCACTCATCCCTGGGGTTTTGGCCTATTTCCTGATAAACACTGTGGAATGTTCAGTGTTAGATTTGGGCTGAGTTGGGTCAGGAGGTGGGATGTAGCAGAGGCACACCTCACAGAGGAGGGTTCTGAAGCCATTCTTGAGCACAGGGAAGACAAAAGGTCCTGTTGTGGCTCTGCTCATGTAACCTTTGCTAACAGCTCGGTTTGGAATACCTCCACAGGCAGTGAATTCATACAAAACAGGAATCAGCCCTGGAAATACTTTCTCCCTTATCTTTCCTGCCAGCTGATCTGTGAGATTTATTTGACTTGGAACAGTTGTGTTTGGTTCTAACTTTGTAGTACTGAGCTTGATTTGTTCATTTAAGCAATAATTTGGTGATGTGTGAGCTGGGAAGCATGTCGTGGACATGCTGATCAGCTAGAAAAGTATCCCTTTTAAAATGATGCTCCTCCACCTGTCTTTGTTCTTATCCACAGGGTTTCCAGCCCCCCAGACGTCCCTTCCGACGCATGAACTACGCTGAAGCCATTGAGTGGCTGAAGGAACATGATGTGAAGAAGGAAGATGGCACTTACTATGAGTTTGGGGAGGTGCGTCCTGCTGGGAGGTGGAGTAATGTCATGTAGGAATGCAGCTGTGGGTTGGGATTTGATCTGATGTCCTTGAACACTGGAATAAAAACCTGTGTTGTCACCTGTCATCAGTTCCCTGGCCACACTTCTGCAGCATGTGAGACAGTTGTTTGAAGGAGCTCAGGAGAACTTGACAGCATAGCCAGGATTCTTTTCTCCTCAGTTTTCTGTCTCATATATTGGGGAGACTTAGATCAGATTTTTTTTTTCCCCAGACATGTGTGTTTTTATATATAAATGTATTTCTTCTACAATAAGTTTGTTTTAAGAATTCAGGTACATTAGGATGAAAGTGTGGACACGTGCTGTCTGAACCTGTCTTCCTTTCATGCCTGCTTCATGTGGGACTTGTGTATGGGAGTAGTTTTGGTGCTGAATATTAATAAAGCCTTCTCCAACCGTAGGATATTCCCGAAGCTCCCGAGAGACTGATGACGGACACCATTAATGAGCCCATCCTGCTGTGCCGGTTTCCTGCAGAGATCAAGTCTTTCTACATGCAGCGCTGCAGCGACGACTCGCGCCTCACCGAGTCTGTGAGTTGTTTTACCTGCGGGGGTAGCTTGGAGCAGTGGGGATGCTGGTGGGCATGAGTGCTCCAGGAAACTCCTCGGAGAATCCTTGCCAGGTTTTGTTCCGAGTGCCTTGGCGTGGCTGGCTCGGGCTGTGTCTGCTCCCCTGCTGCGGCAGCGTTGCTGTAAGTGGATGTGCTGTGGTGCGTTGCAGGTGGATGTGCTGATGCCCAACGTGGGTGAGATTGTCGGGGGCTCCATGCGCACCTGGGACAGCGAGGAGCTGCTCGAGGGCTACAAGAGAGAGGGCATCGATCCCACGCCGTACTACTGGTACACGGATCAGGTCAGTACAGCACACATGCTGCTTGCCTGAGACTAGAGTTGGGGCTTTTCCCCTCTCAGAGCGGTTGGTTGGTTTGTTTGTGGTGGTATTTCTGCAACTATAAATTACAAGAAAATGTGTAATATCCCCTCCCTGAATTTCACAGAGGAAATATGGTACGTGCCCTCATGGAGGGTACGGTTTGGGATTGGAGCGGTTCCTGACCTGGATTCTGAACAGACACCATATCCGAGATGTCTGTCTCTATCCACGCTTTGTCCAGCGCTGCAAACCTTAGCCATCCTTGGGAAAAACTCCTGGAAAACTGAGCAGCTGATACTTGGGAAAGAATGATACACGCTGCTGTACTACAGCCTGTCTGACAACAAGACTTCTTGCAACCTGTTGCTAATTCAAATACCAATTTAGGATGTGAAAAGGAAAAAAAAAAAAACAAAACCTCTTTAAAAAAAAAAAAAGCTAGTAATTAACTGGAAGAAGCCTTAGAAAAATTGTTTAGGTGCATTTATGCTCTTGAGTCATCACAAAACAAAAATCCCGATAAGTTGTCATTTAAAAAACAAGATACACTTCTGCTTTTAATTTCTGTGACTTAAAATATGCTGGGCATTTGATCATTTTGTTTTTAAATTTGCTTTTATTTTAATCTGTTTTCTCTTGGGGTTTCTTGTTGGGGAAGTCAGGAGTTCAAGCTCTTGAAATCCCCTAAGAGTGCCCTCTGAGAATGGTATGGAGAGACATGAACAAAGGATAAAAGCGGGAATAAGTATCTTGAGGGTTGCACATTTTTAGTTCCTGCTGATTTTAATGGGGGTTCTCTGAGTTGATTCAGTAGCAGGGTGTGTAGTACAGTGCACAGAATTCCACTGCAAGAGAGGTGGGTTGGGTCTGGGGCTTTGGGTTTTTTTTCCAATTATTTATTGCTCAGCGGTGCTGAGGCTGCTGGCGAGGCAGGCTTTGCTCCCTTTCCCAAGAGCTGCGGATGAAGCGCTGCCGTGCGTCCGTGCACACCCAGCTGGACGTGTCTGATGGCTCCTGGGCACGGGGGGGTTGTGGTGCCTTTTGCTCTCTATTTGCAACCAGAAATGACTGACTGAGAGCCAGAGGAATGGTAACTGAAACACATCGGATTTTCAGACTGTAGTCCCAGCAGTGCTTTCCCACGTCACACTGAGGTGTGTTCATAGAGCAGCTCCCTGTTCCCTTGTGCTACTGCGGCTGAGCAGCTTCCCTGGCTTAATCAACTTAGCAGATAGGGGTAATGGAATACTTCATGTGTTGAGTCATGTGTATGGTTCCTAGTCATAAAGCAACTCCTTTACCAGAGAGAAAAGAAAAGGTAGGTGCATCATTTGGCACCTGCACTGAGATTTGAGCTGGATTTGCTATTCACTCCTGGAATTGTTGAGCTGTGGATATCCATATTTTTGTAAAAAGTGGTTTTCTTCATCTTGCATGTTATATAAACTGGTCTAAATCAGTAACCAATAAATTATGGCAACAGAAGCTGGTGTGCAAGACAGTACTTGACATTAATACTTGTTCCTTTTACTGAGTCTTTGGAGCTTGTTGCTTGATATTGTGTGGACAAAAACCCAGGAAAAGGGAATTTTCAAGTGCAGTAAACATATCCCAAGAACTGGCATGAGCTTTTTTTTCTTTTTTAAAGTAAGTCCCCATTAATTAACTTAAAAGCATGAATTTTTCTAACTTGGAGGCACCACCTCAGCTGCCCAGTGAAACATCCTGGAGAGAATAAATGAGAATAAATGTGGTGCTGAGTAAGAGATTGCCGAGGTAGCAGTGCTGCAGGGAGCAGCCTGAACTTCTGGCACCAGGTAAAGAACTTTATTAAATACTTTCCTTCTAGTGCCTGAAGTGATGGGAAGGGAGAATTGTCAGGAAAAGATGCTTCTAGAAAAACATCACTTGTTTGAGATGAGTTTTCAGTCCTTAAACCTGACAGGGCTGAGCTGCTTTGTAAAGGTTAAAGGCCTCCTTATCAGGGGAGCTACTAGAGGAAGGACTGAGGACTTAAGAAGTGCTCATGGGAGAGGCAGATCAGATAAGGAGCTTAAAAGGTGACCGGGATGAAAGATGCTGTGGAACTTACCAGAGACTGCTGTGCAATTCCCCCAGCAGCTGGTGGAGAGACGTGGGGTGGGATTGGAGAACGATGCTGCAACTGCTTGGAACACAAGAGAACTTGGGTTTATTTTTATTAGGAAGGGAAAACAAGCCTGCAGAAGAGATGAAAATGTGCAATCAGAACTTGGATTTCTCATCTCACTTTCATTTTCCTTCACAGTGTCTCCACACAGTCAGATTGGTAATTAGATGGGAAACTGGTAAACTGGGCTGCCAGCACTGGCTCCAGGACCTTTCATCCTTGTCCTTAGCAGCTTTGGGATGACTATCCTGTAGCTTTGATTAGATTACCTCTCCTTACATATACTATTTTATATTTATCTATGTTCAAACTTACCTGCCCCTGCTTTGTAAGGCACTTTTGAGGAGAACACAGTGCTGCCAGCCTTTGGCACCAAGAGCTGACTCTGCTCTTGGCCCTTCCATGAGCTGTCCAAAACCGCTGCTGAAGAGGCATGGGATGCAAACCACCCACAGGTGCAGAATAACTGCTGTGGTGTTTGTTCTTTTGTGTTTAAATCATAGTATCATTATCATAGAATCATCAAGTCCAACCGCCAACCTAGCGGTACCTCTGGAATTCCTAAACCACTAAACCACATCACCCAGTGCCAGATCCAAATGCCTCTTGAACACCTCCAGGGATGGTGACTCCACCACCTCCCTGGTCAACCTTTTCCAATGCCTGAATTCCAGTGCCTGAATTTCTACCGGGAATGAAGGTTACCAGGCGAGCTCTGTGCTCCTACACCAATGTGTCTAATGGGATGCAGAAGTCGAACCCTCATCTCTCGTGAGGCGCCCGCTGAGAAAGCCCCCAGCATTTTTTACAATAACATTTTAAATCTCTTTTTAAAAGATTTTGCAGTTTTAAAAACGTTTTGCAGTCTAGAGCGACACTTCAAACCGGGGATCGCTCGCCCTCGCTCCGTGGGAGTCCACAGGGAATATGGAGGGGAGCCGGGGCAGCGCCACTTACGGGACACCCGCCTCGGGACCGCCGCAACCTGTTCCCCGGGCCGCCCTCGCTGCCATCGGGTGCCGGGGCGGTGCCGGGGCGGTACCGGGGCGGTGCCGGGGGCGGTGTAACGCGAGGGGCGGTGGCGGGGCTGTCTGAGGGAATGCGGGCGGCCAAGATGGCCGCCGCTGCCGCCGCTGCCGGGCGTCACCGTGAGTGTGGGGGCGCGGCCGCGATGGCGGGAACGGAGGGCCAGGGGCGGCGGGCGGCCTGAGGGCTGCCCGGACACCGCGGGCGCTGCGCGGGCGGGAGCGCGGCGGCACCGCCGGCACCGCGTTACACAACGCCCGAGAGGCGCCTTTCATAACGCTGACCCGCGCTGGGGCCGGCGGGGCTGCTGCGGCTGCCGCCCCGGGGGCCGTGCGGCCGGCTGGCTTACCGGGGAGCGCGGGGCGGGCTNGGCTGGCTTACCGGGCAGCGCGGGACGGGCTGGGCAGGATGATGGCGGTTTCCCGCTCAGTGCGCTGCGCGGGGTCTCCTCAGCCGCGGGGTATCCTCAGCCGCGGGGTCTCCTCAGCCGCGGGCTGCCATGCTCAGGGGTCTCTGCACCCCAGGCAAACATGCCCTTTGCTCCTGTCAGGCTCAGCTTCTCGGTGTTTTTCTCTAGTTTTATGTATTTTACCCTCTGTGGAATTCAATTTTAAACGAGCCGCTCTCCTGTTTGAAAGCATTTGTGTAAAAATGCTGCCTGTGTCGCGGTTCGCTGCAGGTGCGGCGGGAGGTGTGAGCCCTGGGCGCAGGGCAGGGTCACCGCTGTCCTCCCGCTGCTCACCCCTGGCCGTGCAGCGCTCACTTCGTGTCCCTGCCGAGAGGCACCTGTGTGCTTACCCACCCCAGTTTTCGCTCTAGAATTTAATATCGTAATGCCGCTTCTAAAACACAGGAAAGAACACTTTCACCAATGTTCCGTCAGGCTGAGATCATCCTCATTGCACATCCTGTTCTGCGCTATGTCCTTCGTGATGCAGATGGAAACGTGCATAAACCTCACCTTAAATTAGTTAATTGCAGAATGTCCTGAGTTGGAAGGGACTCCTGGTCATTGATTCAGCTCCTGGCCCTGCACAGGACACCCCAACAATCCCACCCTGTGCCTGAGAGCATTGTCCAAATGCTCCTGGAGCTCTGGCAGCCTTGGGGCTGTGCCCATTCCCTGGGGAGCCTGTTCAGTGCCCGAGCCCCCTCTGGGGCAAGAACAAATGCGATGTTACAGTGCAGAAGTATCAACGCAGCCATTGAAGCTTCTGAACTTATTGCTCTCTATAATTGGCATATAGTGTCAGCACCTCAGAAAGTAATAACCTAAGAACTGGAAGTAAAAAATAAATATTTGAAAAGAGCCTTTCAGGCATCAGCGATGCTTGAAGTTCTTCAGTTTGCAGCTTTTTGTATAAGTGCAGATGCAGGTATCCACAGCTACGCACTTGTAATCCCAAGTAAGAGGCTGGATTTGCAGGATGCGTTTCGTTGCCATTGATTTCAGCAGGTTTTGAGGCCGTTCAGCATCTGTTCAGGAGGTTATTAGAGAACTGTGAGCTGTAAGATGCTCTTCCCAGCGGGTGGGTCGGCTGCTGAGGAGCTCTGTGCTACTGGGGCTCAATTGCTGCTGAGCTCCTGCGGTCTGACAGGGGAAATGTCGCACTGAACAATTGCTGGAGAGATGGGGATGCAGAAATTAACCTTTTTTTTCCCCCATGAGCAATTCACACTATTTTTGCACTAAAAGAATACCATGTAATGACAATGAACTCCCGAGGAGAACGAAGCATGCCTTTGAAAAGGCAGGTTGTAACCAGCATAGAATTGTATGGAATGGGTTGGAAGGAAGCTTAAGGATAATCTAGTTGTGTTCAGTTCATCTGCAGGGCCCCTGCCATAAGGACGTGGAGATGCTGGAGAGAGCCCAGAGGAGGCCACAGAGATGCTCTGACGGCTGGAGCTCCTCTGCTATGGAGACAGTCCGGGAGAGCTGGGGGTGTTTAGCCTGGAGAAGAGAAGGATCCAGGGAAACCTTAGAGCTCTTTCCAGTGGCTAAAGGGGCTCCAAGAGAATGGGAGAGGGAGGTGGAGGTGCACAGACTTGTAAAATCCTGGGGTTTGTCTGATGCTGAAATCCAGATTAATAGCCATCACCTGGCTGGGTAGTGAGGAAGAAGGTGGCCCAGGTCCCCACGTGAATGGATTCTGGAGTTGCTACTTGGTGTTCGACACAGGGTCGAACAGGAGCAGATGTCTAACCTACATTGTAGACATGGTGTGGAAATGCTGTGCTTCTCTGGGTTGTGCCCAGGTGTGTCTGACCCACGAGGAGTTACACAGTCTGATGTTGGGTTACACTATGTGGTGACAGAGAGATAAGCCCGGAAGGCCGGAGAGACAGCCTCTTTCCTGGGCCCGGAGGTGACCCTGGGACTGTATCCAGGTCACCGGGGATGGGCGGAGAGAGGTTTGTGGCTTGTGGACAAAGCTGGACCTGTGAGAAGTGATGATTGTAGTTTGTGACCTTATAGGGTATTGTTTACCTGTTACCATAATAGGCAATGTCTGTGCACTGCTCCAGGTGATAGGGAGACACTGTGGTGAACATCTTTCCTGTTTACATGATGTTATATCCTGTTCTGTGGGGGGATTGAGGGAATTGGGACTGCGCAATAAATGGGGATTTTGTCTTTGACTTTGCACCTGAAGGAGGGCAGAGTTATTGCCCATGCATGATTACTGCAGTCTGATGCTTATTCCTTAGTGTCAGCCCCTTGTTTCTTCTCTGTTATCACCAGTTATTTGTGGAGTTATGATAGGAACTCACAGATCAGCGAGGCTTTGGTTTGCTTTTTGGTTGCTGCCTGGTATCTGCAGAGCTGTAAGTATACAGAGTGCTCAAAGAAAGGCAGAAGCTTGTGATTTCCTGACTTTCTTTGATTTCAGGAGCTGGAGCTTGAGTGAGAAAATGCTAAGCTCGCAGCGCTGTGAGTGGGTTTGTGTGGCTGTGGAGGGATTAGTGCTGTTCTGGCGAGGGGCCCCTCACCCAGCGCAGGTTATCAGTGCTGTTATCTCTCCGCAGTGCTGAGGAGCTGCAGCCAGCTGCGGGTGCCGGTGCGATGGAGAGGCCAGGCCACGGCCGCCGCGGTGACGGAGAGCACCAAGCCCCAGATCCAGCCCCAGGAGCGGTAGGTGTGCGCAGCGGGGCGGGGGCTCTGTGCCCGCCGCCTCTCCCTGATAGAAGCAGAGCAGCCACGGGGCTTGGTCTGCTTTGTGTGTGTGTGATTGTTTATCTGCCTGGCTGCACTCACTCAGCCTCGTGTTCTCTGTTCTGTGGGGCAAGGACAGCCTTGTTCCTGCAGAGCTCGGTGAGCCTGGGGCCCACGTAAGGCCCGAGGCGGTGTAGGAGCAATGAAAGGACGTTCATTATCATTATTATTTGAAGTTCTGGTTCCTGCTTCCTGGGTTTTATTCAGCAGCCTTCTGATACACACTCCAGCAGAAAGGGAATAGAAGTGGAGGTCCTGAAACACTGGGGCAGGCCTGCGCTCCTCTCAGTGCCCTCTTGGAAGACTTTGGCTTTAACAAGAGGAGGGCAAAGCTTCCTGTGCAACCTAAGCCATCTGCTCGGGAGGTGGGAGATCTTGGTCTGTGGGCTCCCTTGGGCAGGGGAAACAATTCCATGGGGAAATTGGGTGAGAGTTGTGATCAGCAGCCATTCTGTAAATGCTGATACCAACATCTGTGCTGCTGTGCCATGTGGGACGTTATCCTTACAACAGTGTGCCAGACCTCCACCTGGATAGAAAATCCATTGTGGAAAAACCCAACCCAAACACAACTGGCCCTGCAATGAATTTATGTATAGAAAGGCTTCTTGCTGCTGTCACTGCTGCAGGAGATGAGAGGTGTCCCCACAGTAATGAAGACAAAGACTTGTGTGACTGGCTCATCTGTTTCTCAGGAAAGCTGCTGCTTGGTTTGGTTGGAATCCACAGCTGAGACCCTGTTTTATAACCTCCCTTAGAGCCTGCAGCTACGAGACAACTTTCTTAGTGTGTTTCCAGCTAAAGTCTGCGTTACAAAGCGGTTACTTTTTAAAAAAGCAAAGATCATGTAGATACTTGTGTCTGGCCATTCCTGTTCGTAGCCTGAGTGTTTACATAAGCAGGAGGAGCCTCTGAATAGGAGCTGCCTTTGCAAAAGGCAAATGCAGGAGGATAAACTGGTTGTTTTGTCATAATAATAAAAATAAAAGCAGTAGGTCACTAGGATTTGAAATTTCTCTTGCTTCCATAGGAAACCTAAAACAGGAATCTTGATGTTGAACATGGGAGGCCCGGAGCGGCTGGATGATGTCCATGATTTCTTACTGCGTCTCTTCCTGGACAGAGATCTAATGACCCTTCCGGCTCAAAAGTGAGGAGCACTTGGTTCTCCTGTGGTACAGGCGGTGTTGGGTATTGCTTGTCTGAGCTGTAGGCTCTGATATTTACCTTCTGTAGAGAGCAGCATTCCCTAAGACTGCTTCATCCTGGGAGCAGTCAGTGCAAGAGACAGTGCTAGAACGCTCTGGAAGTAGGTGTGCCATGGTTGTTCTCTTCTAATTGCAGATTGAGGTGTGGGAAGGATGGTGGAATATAACATCAAACAAACCATGCTGCTTTGCCGTAATTTGCGGAGATTGCCACAGAAAACCCGCTGCAGCAGAGCTCTGGGGAAGGGCTGGTGGTTTGGGTTGTGCTGTTAACACATGTCCCTCTTGAATGCTCCAGTAAATTAGCACCGCTCATTGCCAAGCGCCGCACCCCGAAAATCCAGGAGCAGTACAGCAGGATCGGCGGGGGCTCCCCCATCAAGAAGTGGACAGCGGTGCAGGGAGAGGGCATGGTGAAGCTGCTGGACAGCATGTCTCCTCGCACTGGTACTGCTCTGCTCAGCCTCCTGCAGGCTGCTTCTGCTCTCTGTCTTGGAACCGTTTGCTTGCAAAGCCGCTTTGGCTTCTTGGTTTTCATTGTGGGGTGGGGTGGATCTCAGCCCTGCTGGGAGGTCATGGCAAAGGTAGTGCAGGAGGGATTCCATTCATTGTGAGGTGGTTATCGAGGGCTGGGCTCAGGGAGTCACCGCTCTCTCTCCTGTGATCATGGGAAGATGACTCTGGTAGACAAAGTGTGTTATTTTCAGGTGTCCAAAGGCAGGTGTCAGGAGTCTCCCTTGGTGTGTGGCACTGCAAAGCATTGTACCTGTAAGCCCTGCTTGAGCCTGGGGAAGCCTGCACTGAAGACAAGTGGTTGAGGCTTAGGTGGGAAGAAGGGGGAATGTATTTCGTGTGAACAACTGAGGCAGGTGTGGCAGGAGGGGTTCAGAGTGGCATTCTCAGCAGTTCTTTCAGGGCTGAAAGGAGGGCAGTTGGAGAACAGACAAGGCTTTGTAGATGAGCACTGCAGGGTGTAGCTGAGCGATAGCAGCGAGCCCCACCCGGGGACACAGCGGGAGATAAGGCTGGACAGTTTGGCTGGGGTGGAAGGAGATGCTCTCTTTGCCAGTCCTTCATGATGAGAAAATTTCAAACATGAATTCAGCCTCCCTCCCCTCTCTCTGGATCACAGAATCCCTCTGAACCTCACTCCCTCCCAGTAAGGACGACTGACTGGTGTGGCATAGCCTGTGCCACTCTGCCTGGTAGTGTGAGTGTGATGGGAAGTGGGTGCAGAGGCTTCTGTGAATGTCCTGTCACCCAGGGCTATTTTGTAGCTCTTTGTGGCACCTGCCTCAGGCTTGGCTAGAAAAGGGCTAGGGGAAAAGGACTGCTGAAAGGGTCTGGGAGGTGAAAAGCAACGTTCTTGGAAGGCTGGAACCAAATTTATTTCATCCATTCAGAATGTAGTGTGTCGCTGGTGCCTTCACTCAGGTGATGTTCAATCTTTTCTGCACAGACGTGACTCTCTAGCTTAATTCGAGCTGTGGTCCCTGCAAGTACAGTCAGAGCCTGAGGCCTGCTGTGTCATCCAAGGCAGGAGTGTTCTTGGAGCAGGAGCCCCTGAAGGGTCAGGCTTGCAGCAGGTTCTGCAGATAAAGCTTGGAAGGTTTATCTGCTTTTCCCAGTGTCCCACTCCCACTTGCTTTTTGTTTGGTGACCACTCTCTGTGCAGTCACACCCTTCTCGGGGCACCTCTCCCACCTGATAAGTCCTTTGGAGCCTCCTTTTTTACTTGACAGCAGCTGCAGTTTAACAATAGAATGTGCTGAGCACTGCCAGCCATTTCCTTCAGCATCCCAAGTGACCTTGCAGAGCACTGTATTCCTTCAGAATAGCTTGGAACAGTTGAATGTGCTTCCAGACAGCATTTGGGAATATGGTGTGCTCACAGTAGTACTTTGGGGGTGCTGAGCCCTCTTAATGAGTAACTGGCAGGAGGTGCTGGTACAACGTGAAATGTGGCAAAAAAGAAATACTTTTAGGGTCATTTTGCCTTGATCTGGTCTGGGCAACAACTGAAATCTCAGTGTGTCAGCAACACTGCTCTCATCCTAAATCCAGACACAGCACTGTACCAGCTCCTAGGAGGGGAACCAACTCTGTCCAAGCCAAAATCAGGACAGGGTGTCACTCTTATTTAAGCTGTCTGTATACAGACACCAAACACCTTTCCTTTGCTGCCCATGGTCCTGAACACAACCAGACACTGCGAGGGTATTGCTTCCAGGTTGGCCACGTTTTGTCCCAGAATGTCCTTTCCCAGGTTAAACTCCTACAGTCCCTGCTGTGGTTAGTCAGACTTTTGTCTTCCATGCCATTCAGAGATGTTAATGAGGTTACTGGCTCAAGGGCTCCCGAAGTTGGGTCATTATTTGCTGCTGCTCCCAGCTGGGAGCTCTCCTGCCTCCTGCAGAGAACTGGGGCTGACTAAACCAGTTTTCTGAATCTTGCATAAATGTATGGAGTGGAGCCCAAGCATGGGACATCTGCTTCCTTCAGAAACCTGCTAAATGTTATTTCAGAGCCACTGACCCGGAAACCCTGAAAAAGAAACTTTGCTTTTGTTCTCCTAAGAACCTCTGTCCTCCACTTAAAAAAACAAAACAGCAAACCTCCCCTGCCTGCCTCCCATCCCCTAACCAAGCCATGCTCCCAAAGCTGACACCCAAAAGATTAGAGAGAGAAAACGGAGAAACTTGAGATGTCCTCAGGGAGAATCATATTGCCTCCAAAATTAGGTGTTAAAGCCATGAAGCTTTTTATAAAACCCCTCCAAAATTAGAAGGGGAGAGCACGTGTCCCTGATTCACTGCTCTGCTGCCCCAGACAATAGTGCTGGTCCTTGGGGTTTTGGTGCCATGGGAGCAGGCTTGCTGGGCAGAGAAGGCAGCTGGAGCCATGGGCTGTGAGGATATCGGGGTGTTCGTTTAGCTTCTCATAGCGACACTTTTTTTACCATTACATCCTTAAAATCAGGACTTGCCCAGTGAGACATCAGGGCTCTGTCCAGGCTGAGAACCATGCGTCTGCTAAATGCAGGAGAAGCAGGCAAGTGATGTCCCTGCAGAAGCAAACCGTAATATAAATCACTTTTAAATTCTAATCACAGCCAAGTGAGGTACCAGAAAATTGCTTGGCCAAAGAAAGGGTTTATATGACAGTGCTTTAGAAAAGTAGCCAGAAAATTATTAACAAGTTTATTTCAGCAGTTTCAGCCTGCCTGTTCTTGTCTCTTTTACATATTAATGATGTGTTACTGTGATTCTCACCTGTTCCTGCAATTTCTCTCCCCGTGCTCGGGCTGGCAGCGCCTCACAAGTACTACATCGGCTTCCGGTACGTGCATCCCCTGACGGAGGAGGCGATCGAGGAGATGGAGAGGGACGGCATCGAGAGAGCTATTGCCTTCACCCAGTACCCCCAGTACAGCTGCTCCACCACAGGTGAGCACCTGAGCAGGGCAGGGCTGCTGTAGGCATGTGGCTGTGAACGTGGATAAATCATTTGAACTTTGATCAGACTGGTGCATTGTATGACCTTGGATATAATTGTTCCCATTGGAGACTCTCAGCTCTGATTTACGGTTGCATTTTAATTATGTAGCATTTTAAAATATGATAATAGCTTGCTGCCAGGCTGTTTCAGTCTGACAGGTTGCTGGTGGCCTGGCTGAACTTGTGTTGCTAATTCTCTGTTTCAGGAAGCAGTTTAAATGCCATTTATCGCTACTATAACGAGAAAGGGGAGAAGCCAAAGATGAAGTGGAGCATAATTGACCGATGGCCCACACATCCCCTTCTCATTCAGGTGTGGATCTGAAGCCTTTCAGGTTTATATATTTTCTTTTAAAATACAGAAAAAAATACTGAGGAAGGATAACAGGAAGGCTTCAATCTGAGGGTGCATTTTCATTGTGGGATTAAATGAGTCTTGTCTACCATGTCTGAAATTACAGGACAAGGAGAGTTATTTCATGCCAGATGCTTTGGCAAGATAATGTGTGAAAGTGACATTGTGCACATCCTGTTTTAAAAGCTGAGTGATGTTACCCTAATGGTGGTGGCTGGAAGGAGCCTCTACAGGCCATTAGTCCAAATTCCTGCTCAGAGCAGGTCTGTGATCAGCGCACACAGAGATCATGTTGGTTTGTCAGATTCCCCCCCGGCAGCAAAGAGTAATTCCTGGCTGTGGCAGGAGCAGTGAAGGGAAGCCTTCTTGCTGCTTTCTTTTCAGAGAAAATGGCTCTTTGGTCTTTATCAGAGAGCTTCTCCTTTCATGTGGGTTTGCAGTTTCTGTGGTGTGCTGAGCAGATGAGAAAACACTGAAGGCAGGCGAGGTGGAACTGCCTGTGCTGGGTGACGTTCCCTGGACACACCGCCTGAGTGCTGTGCACACTGAAGGGAATTCGGGAGTTCTTAAGGCGACAAGGAACATGGGAGCTGCCTGTCTGGATCACTAAGAGCAGGAATGCCTCCCAGTGCCTGACTCAGGTCTTTGTTTCCGTTTCTCTGAGCAGTGCTTTGCTGATCACATCCAGAAGGAACTGAACCTGTTCCCTCCAGACAAAAGGAAAGATGTGGTCATCCTCTTCTCGGCCCACTCGCTGCCCATGTCTGTGAGTTACCTCAGGGAAGGGTGTGGGGACAGCTGTGGGAGTGCCAGGCAAATCTGGTCCTTGCCCAGAGTGTTCACTGGATGACAGAGGTGCTATGTGTTCGTGGTGCAGGTGGTGAACCGCGGTGATCCGTATCCTCAAGAAGTGGGAGCTACTGTCCAGAGAGTCATGGAGAAGCTCAACTACTCCAACCCTTACAGGCTTGTGTGGCAGTCCAAGGTACGTGCTCAGGGAAGCTGAGCAGGTAAACCCTGTGCAGGGTTTTACTGAACTGAAAAAAATATGCCTTTATTTACATTTTCAGTTATTTTAATCAGTCTTGTTTAGGCCAGCCCAGGTTCCATTCCTTTGAGATGTAATGGTGGGAAGTGTGTCTTCATTAAACATTTAATGGAGAAAGTGAGAAGTACAACCAAAAGCAGGGAAATATAAGTAACTCTTTCCATCCCATCCATAATCTGGTCTGTGTCGTCCTGCCTAAGGAAGTGTGGATGTTCTTTGTAAGAATGATTTAATGAGTATTTTTCCTTGATTTCCCCTTTTTTGTTCCAGGTTGGACCAATGCCTTGGCTTGGTCCCCAGACAGATGAGACCATTAAAGGACTGTGCCAGCGAGGGAAGAAGAACATGCTGTTGGTCCCAATAGCATTTACGAGTGACCACATTGAAACGCTGTATGAACTGGATATCGAGTATGCCCAGGTTTTAGCCAACGAGGTGAATGCTCTGTGGGTTTGGTCCCTGTTTGGGTAGTGCTGCTCTGAAATTATTTCTCCTGGGGTGCAATTTGCTTTGTAGTTGCTTCTTGCAATATGATTTGGGATGAGCTTTATTTTCCTGTAAATCAAAAATTAATCTGAACTGGCTTAACCACAAAACAGGTGGAAGTTTGTCTTTCTGGTTTGAAGACCATTACAATTATTGCTAAAAAAGGATTGATTTTTGGCAGCAAAATGAAATGTTGCCCCATAGTAATTTTTGCTGTACTAAAAACCATGATACTGCATTTAATCCTGTCATTTTGGGGCAACTTCTGAATGAAGTAGGAAGATTTTGAAGGCTACCCAGTGAAGGATCTAGCAGATTTAATGGATCTAACTTTTTCCTCCTTATTTTTCATTCAGTGTGGAGTAGAAAACATCAGAAGAGCAGAGTCTCTCAATGGAAATCCACTGTTCTCCAAGGTATCTGCTATGTTGCAGTGGCTGTAAAGGTTTGCAGTTGTGTTTCCTGCTGAGCATGGATGTTTTCAGGTAGTTTTAACGCATTTTGAGTTTAAGAGCAGAAATGGAACCCCTTGTACCTAATCTGTCTAGCACAGAGGGGTTTCCTGTACTGCAGTGTGTGTGTTTCTGTCAGAAGGGGGCACAGGGTTCGGCAGCCCCGTGCCCGGGCTGGGGCGTGGGGGTTGCACAGCTGGGTTTGCTCCCTCTGACCATTGCCGCCCGCCCTGCAGGCCCTGGCAGACCTGGTGTGCTCCCACCTGCAGTCCAACGAGGTGTGCTCCCGCCAGCTGACCCTGTGCTGCCCGCTCTGCGTCAACCCCGTGTGCAGGGAGACCAAGGCGTTCTTCACCAGCCAGCCCCTGTGAGCCCGGGAGCCGCCTGCGTCCCACGGAGCCGCCTGCGGAGGGACACTGCCCCGGACCAGCGCTCCCGGCACACACCCACGGGCTGGTGCTCTCAGTTATTGTGTTATCTCCCACAACAGCACGGAGAACTCGACTTTGGTTTAATTTTTATGTTTTCTTTGTTTGAGAAGAGTTGTAGGAAGTAGGGAAATAAGGGCGTTTATCCTGTCAGGTGTGAGATCTCGTGTCATCTGACCCCGATCAGACTTAGCGTGAGCCCAGCAGTGCGCACTGAAAAACGTACACAGCTTTTTTACAATTAGCTTCTATTTCTATGCAGGGATTTATCTGTATGCAGGGTGGTCATGAGTGCAGTAACTTGCCAGGTCAAAGGTACAATTATTTTGGTTTTGCTTAAGGTGCAGTCTGACCAGCACAGTCTGTTGTCTGTTCTGAGAGGGACTTTGCAGCTGGCTTTGGAGACTTTGGAGATCAAGTGACTTCTAATGCTTTTTAATAATGTGTGTGTNTTTTAGAACGTAAAGATAAGGCTTTGTTTTGTTTTGGTTTTCTCCTGCCAGAAACTTCCGGTGAAAGCTTAGCTGGGATAGTAGAACGCACAAAACTTGTTTACATTTTCTAGAAACAGCATTTTCATTATCTGCAGGAAAGCATTTGAAGAGCATAAATTGAAAGGAATTAGCCTGCTTGGGTGATACTGGAGAATTTGCCTCATTGAAACTGCATGTTTCAAGTCTAGCAGGAGCAGGTGTGGAAACATGTTGGCTTATCTGTTAAGCAGAATGGCTTTTTAAATTCTTATTATTTTTATTAAAAAGGGCTTTCTCTGTTTGGTGAAGTAAATTTAGGAAGTCAGGCTTGTTCTTCAGGAGGTTTATAGATCCACTCTGTGCTTTCTACTGTGCTACAGTACTGTGGTTTTGTGGAGTACCTATGGAGTGCCATAGGTAGGATTGATCTGGCTTAATTGCTGTTATTTAAACAGAGATGATCAGTCAGGAGTAATTTACAGTTTTACATTGCAGATGCCTGAGAACAGGCAGCCCCGTGCTGGGGCTCTCCTGAAAGGCTGCCAGGCCACAGCAGAGCCGAGCTGGGCAGGGCCCTGGCACTGAGGGCCCCCCCCGGGAGGCACAGGGGCCCCTCCTGGCACTGGGGCAGGAGCAAAGCTGTGACCGTGTCCCGTGGCACTGAGCCATCCGTGTGGCGGCCCAGCTGGCACCTCCTTGGGGGCACACGTTTACTTGATGTCCTTAGCACTGAAATGCCAGGACCTGGGCACTGCAGGCTGGTTCCTGGGAATTGCTGGTGTCTGGGAAGCAGATGCCATGCTGCTCAACCAGGTTGATCTGCTCAGGTAGCCATGAGGCACGAGCAGTTTGGACCTCTGGTCTTTTGAGAACAGGGTGTTTAAAGAGAGAAAAGGCCTCTTGTGGTATATCAGGGGTTTGTCTTGTCCTGTTTTGTTGGAAGAACTAAAGATGGGGTACTAAAGGAATGGATGGATGATGTGCTGAGCACCCGTGGAGTGGTGTAAATCCCTAATACCTCGGGAAGGTTGCTTGCTCCACTGCCAAACCTGCTTCCCAGGGTGAGACAGACTGAGATTCCTTCAGTGCCAGAACCTCCTGCAGCACCCTGTCCCTCGCAGAAAGAAGTCTTCCTTGACCCTTCATGCCTGTGCCTGTTTCGGTGGCAGGGAGCCAGAAGCTTCTCTTCTCCCTCTTCTCCCTCCCCTTGGTCTCTGCTCGCTGCCTTGGCAGCAGAAAGGAGCACAAATGTCCAGTTTGTCTGGGAACACTGGCCTTACGTCTCTCGTTGGACAAAGACCTTTCTCTGTTCTACTTCTCTGCATGACACTTAGGGATCAGTAGAAAACAATCTGGTCTGTCAAATCTTCCTGCTCACTCCTGTTTCCTCAGAGCTGGAGGGAACATGGACCTTCAGGTGGTCCAGGCTGTGACCACCACATTCACAAGTGTGGAAAGCAAAGGTTAACTTCATATGAACCTTGTGGTATTATAAATCTAGATGGCTTTTCATTTTCATACTGGAGAGAGTCCTGAAAATACTAGCTGGCACTGATTCTGAGGCATTATGTTTGTCCCCAGTAATAAAAGGTACTTAAAATTCACTTTTGAGTGTTCTAACCACAAGTGGGATAATTACTCTGTTGCTGCTATTAGACCATCATGTAGAAATCACTTAATTTTCCAGCTTTTAGCAGATGGGGCCTGTCTCACGGAGCTGGTGGTGCTGGTTGCTGTCAAAGGATAGTTTTCATAGAGGTTTCTGAGGTGTTCCTCATCTCTCAAGCCAATGCCCGGCAGGTTGGGTGGGTGTCTGCCCCGAGGAGAGATGAATCCCATGGTGCATGTGCCTTCCTGAGCCCCTCAGTGCCATGTCCCACTGAGTTTGCAGCTCCTCTGCCCCATAGGTGTTCCGAGTGCCCCTCCTGCAGGCTGGAAACCTCTGGTGCTACTGACTCTGGGCCCGGCGTGCCCGGATCCAGGAGGCTCTGGCCCCTGCACAGCAATCCAGCTGGGTTGTTCTTATCAGTGACACTCCTCTTGCAGCACTTCAGTCACAAGTGTTGCTCGTGCACATGTCCGTGACAAAAGGCAGGCAGTGGGGAGCGAGCCTGTGGGATGTGAGGCAGCGCTGCATCCCAAGGTTTGCTTGGTGAGAGCCGCATCCTTGGGCTGGGCTAGAGGCGTGGGGGGGCTTTGGGGATGGCAGGGGGTCCCTGTCCTCCTGCCCCAGCTGGGGTGGCACCTGAGCGCAGGAGTGAGCTGGGCAGGGGATCTGCCCACCAGAGCTCCCAGCACTGTGGAGCTCTGGCCTCAGGATATCAACTGGAAATTGAGGAGTTAGGAACAGCCCGTGGTGTCCTGAGGGAAGAAACGGGAAGTAGAGGGGTGAGGTTGTTTTCCTGCTTTCACACTCTGCAGTTTGGCTTATTTTTTCATTATTGAGTGAATTTTTCTCTTTTGAGTTTCTTTCTAACCTGTCCCTCAGTCCTGGCTGCATTTCAGAGAAGGTGGAAGCTTCCAAAAGGTGCTGTGACACCAAAAGGTGTGCGGATGGTGTCGGAGCTGGCCTCCTGCCATCCCTTGGAGAGGAGGATGGCACAGATGAGTTCAGTGGAGCCAGGGCTTCTCTAAAAGCTCAGTGAATTCTCCCTTTCCACCAGGCCTAGAGAGCTGGGGATCACCATGAAGTGTAAGCTGCAAGAGAGAGCAGCTCCTTTGATTTTGTTAATGCCAGATGTGTACAGATACTTGCTTTTAGCCCATCGTATGCATTTCAGATTGACCAAGGACTTCCATTTGATGTAACACAGCAAATTTGGATAATCCTACTGTGTGTCGTTTGCCATAAGGATAGAATTCCAATTAAAGGTTTTTTTAAGAAATAACAGAGCTGTGTGTCTTTGTAAGAGCCCTTGATGCTGGTGTTTGGGGTTCTCTGCACCTCTGGTGTCAGGCTGGGGTGAGTTACACCCCCTAAAAAGGCTGGAGAAGACAGTGAATCACGGATTTGCCCTGGTTTGGGATCCCACCTGTGATGGATAATTTATTCTGTTCCCTGATAGCGGTCTCTGGGCAGCTCCTTGCTGATGTTACTAATTAAGTGCTTGATTGATTATTTTCTAGAGCAGGGATTGGAGCTGTTGGATACTTAAGATGATCCATTAGTGAGCTCTTGTGACTGGGTTGTGATGGGGGAGAGAGCAGCATGCAAAACTAACACAATGAAAGGCGGGAAAAATGGAGGAGAGCAGTGATGGTTCTTCTTTTCCTCTGGGATCTCAGTCCAAGCTTTGCTGGTTTACCTTCGAGTGGGGATTCAGCTGTGTGAGCGTGGCAGAACTTTAGCAGTGTCATATTTGGATCCAAAACCGTATCTGACATTGTGGAAGCACTTTTCCTTCCCTCCCTCTTTCCGAAGGGCTCACTCTCCCCCTGCTTTCCTGCTTGGCCGTGTCTCTCTCCTCCTGTGTAGAAGTACTTGTCTCCAGCAGCACAACCTGGGCAAGGGCAAGGGATTTATTTGTAAATCAGCATTTCAAGTCCTCAGGAGCAGGTTCTACTCCTGCCTGTAGAGCACAGGGATTTGCAAATTTGGACCAGGTCTAAAACCTGCCTTCTGTTTTCCTGCTAAATTTGTGCTCAGCAGTAAGTGCCAGGAAAAGGTGATTTAATTTGAGTCCATCGGCCTGGCTGATGGGCATCCTTTCCATGACTGCACGGAGATGGATTGTCTGTCCAGAGAGGGATCAGCTCCAAGACGCGCGGCCTTTGATCCCTCGGGCTCAGAGGTTGCTCCGGGAGCGGCTGCCAGGTGACACCTGAGCCCCAAAGGCCAACAGAGCATGAGGCCACAGAGTGGGGAGGAAATGCTCCTTCCCATCCCTAGAGCTGTTCAGGACCAGGCTTGGAGCACTGCTCTAGTGGGAGGTGTCCCTGCCCCTGGTAGGGGGTGGCATGGGATGGTCTTTAAGCTCCCTTCCAACCCAAGCCAGTCTGGGATTCTGTGAGTCACTGGAGGTGTTGCCTGTGATCCCATCGCTCACGGGGCAGGGAAAGGGACTGTAGAACTGAAGCCTGGCAGTTCCCGGAATGATGGAGAGGGAGCTGTCATGGGGAATCCAGAGCACTCCATTCTTCTCCTGTCATTTTTAAGGATGATCCATAACGTGTGAACATCACCCGCAATCGAGGCCTAATTGCGTTTCTCCGGCGAGCAGGCGGCACTTCCAAGGAAGCTTAAACGAGCACTTAAGGGATAATGCTCCGAGCGGTCCTGCGGGGCTCCGTGCCCAGGCTGGGCTCCTCACAGCCAACTCCCCCAGCGCTTTTATCCCGGAGTTATTGGGCCATTATGGCCTACGGTTGTCTTTTACTGCCTTGGATTTCTTGTGCTGTCAGGCAGGAGGGGAGGGATGTGTAATATGACCCAAAGTGGTCTTGTTTGTTTTAATCTGCTGGTTTAATATCTTATGGCTTCCTGCCATTATCCCTTTCGGAGCTGGACCCTGGAGTCACTCCCAGAGGTTTGCTGTGTGCAGAGGCTGAAGGCAACTTCCAGTGGGTGCAGCTTGTGGCAGGCAGAGTTGGCCTTGGCTTGTTCGCTGTGTGTGGGGGCATTGGTGACAGCTGTTCCCACCTGATGATCCCACCGTGGTGTCCTGCCACACTGCCTATCCCAAGGTTTTATCCTCCTGGTTGTTTTCCTTCAGCACCTCCCTCCCACATGTGCTGAAAATCAGTGGCATTGCAAAACCTCCTGCTGTTTTCCTCCAAAAGAAACCCACCTCTCTCCCCCTGATTTGCTGTTGGTGTGCAGCTTTCCCTGCAGGCTGCATCCCAGGCTGTTTCCCGAGGGAATTCCCGCAGGGTTTCAAGTGGTGCAGAGTGTTTGGATCAGAAGAGCTGCCAGCACTTCATCTGCAGTCAGGAGGGACCTGCGCCGTGATCACTGCGGGTCCCACATGGCAGATCATTACTGTCAAGTTCATCCTGACGGATGCACTGCCGTTCCCGGCACTGCCCGAGGAGCGGGAGGAGGAGGAGGATGGGAGTGTGGCATCTGCTCCTTTGGGCCGGGCTGCTCTGAGGGTGAGTGGGACACCATCCAGCCTGGCTGCCACGGGGTGTCCCTGCATCCCTGGGATGGAAGGGCTGTTCTGGTGCTTCGTTTTTTATCATTGCTGACAAAACCAAGGGGGTTTTATAGCATTTTAACCTAGAATAATTGTGATTCCTGGCAGGGCTGGGAAACAGTGAGTTGAATGGAATCCACAGGAGTGAGCTCCATGGGTACAGAGTTGGCCCTGGACCCGAGAGCAGGAGGCACAGCCTGGCACTGGGAAAAGCTGATGCTGATAGAGCATCCCAGCCCGGCTGCAATCCTGCACACACCCAGCTCATCCTTCAGCTTTTCGGCAGCTTAATGAAATGGTCCCATTTCCTTCTTCCAGCTGTGCCCACTGCTAAGTGCCTGGAAAATGCATTCCCGGGGGAACAACTCTGCAAGTGAGATGGAAATGACCTGCCATGGCTGCATTAGTCTCGGTGTCATTGCTTTTGCCTCTTTGCTGTTCAAGTGCTTTTACCCTTCCTGTGCTCAGCAGCCAGCCCGGTGGCACTGGCTCCTGTGGTCCTCACCACCTCCCTGCATGGGAAGGGGGCTTGGGAAAACACCCAGCCTCTTCCCTCTGGCTCAGCCCCATGCCCAGGGGGTGCTCGGGGGGCTCAGGGCACACCCCAGCCAGAGGGAGAAGGCAAGGAGGCTGGAGGAGCCACGTTCTGGGCTCTGTGACACAAAGTGCTGAGGAAGCAGCTCTGCCTTTATCTGTACCCGTGGCCACTCAGCAAAGTGAAATGAAGCAGCGTAAATGTAATTAATGGCAGAATCTGGCTCAGTGTCGAGAGAGGGACACGAAGAGAATAAGCATGAAAACAAATTTTTCAGTGAGCTTATTAACCCCAAGGTGAGACACTGGTGCCAAGGTTAGATCCCAGACAATAAACCCCGCGGTGCCTTGTTACTCTTCTGGGGCTGGGACATGGTGCTGCTGGGGGCTCTGGGGTCCTCCCATGCCCTCCCCAGGCTGACCCTGCTCCAGGTGGGCAGAGAGGGATGGCAGCTGGAGAGAGGGCAGGAAAGGGCTGGTTTTGTTTGGTTTTTTAAGAGAGAAACACAGGAAAGTGCTTTTCTTGTGCACTTTGTTTTGCTTTTTTTCAAGGAGACAAAACAAACAAGACTTGCCCACAGCTAGGGTAACTGACTAAATGAAGGAATGAATGAAGGCAAACCTGCTACATCCTCCTTGCCGTGGAATTTCAGCTCCAGGAACCTCCTGCCTCCTCCCGTAGAGCTGCTTCAGGGAATGAAAGTGCAATTACTTACATGATTTTATGGTAATTACATTGCATCATGTAATTCTATGACTTACATAAATACAAAGTGATTTCTCCTTTAATATCACAGCTACACGAGCTGTGCTTGTGGGAGAAGGTGCCAGATCTTTTTCCAAGTGCTTTTTGCTCACCCTTGGCCAGGCCCTCAGTCCCAGGTAGCATCTTTGGGATGTGGTCCTGCATTAGTCTGGCTGTGCTCAGCTCTCCTCGCTCCTCCCTATCGCTGAGAGCTGTAGCAGCCCGAGCCCCTGCTTGGCTCCACTCCACCCCTTGGTGTGGGATTGGGCTGTGGTGGAAAAAACCCTGGGAAAAAACAGGAACTTTTGATTGCACAAGGAAGCAAAAGCATTGTTTTCCTCCTTTATTGAACTTTGGCAAATAATATGTGTGTGTGGGTTTTACATCAATAGCTATAAATAAAACTTTGAAAGCAATGTAATACTTGTCATTGAGATAAAGGACATCTATTGGCACAAATCAGTGAGTAAAAACCCTTTAATGATAAAATAACATTCATTCTTTAGCTACTTTATTTGTCTGAAAAACTCAGCTTACACTCAGTTCAACATACCACCTTCCACAAAGTTAAAAAATGACATAAAATGACATAATAAAATAGACCTTAAATTTCATAATACAAGTACCTTGGCAAATTCCAGCCAGCTGGAGCAGCTCGTGCCGGCCCCACTGTGCCCTTGCCATGGCCTCACATACCCCTTGTTGCCTCTGGACTGAGGAATGCAGGTGTACTCAGCGCCTGGTTTTACAACAACTGCGTGTCGGAGAGGAGTGGTGGCATCTGCCAGCAGGGCTCTGCCGAAACATCCCGGCTCTGCTTATTGCGGAAGAACGTGGAAAGCTTTCTGGAAGATTAACCACTGTTACAATCATCAACTGTCTTACAAAAACCCCTATTTAAAGTTCTTGTATCGGTTACTGTCTTTGGCAGAGAAATCAGGAAAAAAAATAACCCGACTATATTACACAGCTTTCATTATTATCACAACCTACCGAGTAAGGCCAAATAAAAACGTCTCCTTGCACTAATGAAAGCACATCTCTAATATACCCTTAATGACAGACGATATCAACACTCTACCGACGGCACTCAGAGGCCTCCTCAGAAGACTGCGACTGCCCCCTCCCCAAGCCACCTCTTCCACGCAGAGTAAAGGGTACGGAGCAGTTGGTTTGGCTTTATGTCCAGTACGGCCCGGGATCAGGGGGTCATCGGGGCTCCAAAGCTGGACCCGGAGAGAAAACACAACCCATTCTTTACTGGGGGGGCTCGAGCATGAACCCGGCTTGTGACACAAGGGACAAATCAAAGCGGGGATAAAGCACCTTAACAAACCTGGCCCCAGGGCAGGGGGTGGGCAAGGGGCTGCCAGAGTCGGGGCTGCCCGACGGGCAGGAGCAGCGTGGGACACAGCTGGACTGCTCGGATGGACACCCAGGCCAGCCCGTCCGGCGGGACAGGTGACACGGCTGGGAGAGCGCTGCTGATCCCGGGCTCGTGTGTCCTGCCCGTGCTGGCACAACAGCTGGGACGGCTGGGCTGGGCAGGAGCGCAGGTGAGGTGAGGGGTGGTCCCTGAGCACCCACCCTGGCCGGTCCCCTGCTGTGCCCAGGGGCTGCCATAAAGCCAAAGGAACTCCTGATCCTGGGAAAAAACGCACAGTTGGCTCCGTAGCGAGCAGGGTGTGTATTGCCGTGTGACTGAACGAATCGAATCGCTGGGGAGAAGCTGCCAGTTGGCCAAACTCCTCCTCAAATGGCAATTTCACTGGAACTGAATTTGGGTCTGTTTAACACAAGGACCGACCAGAGCTGATCTGGACATCTGCCCTGAGCAGTGCTGAGCTGCACGGGGCGAAACTGGGCGTGATTTCACAGCGTAAATGCAAACACAACTGCGCCACAACTGCGAACAGCTAACAGGCTCCATGCATAAATAAATACCATCAACCCAAAGACCTCGTCCCAAACCCAAAGGAAGAAGTTGCCATTAAGAACCACGATGCATCACACTGCTAAGGGTTTGCCTCATGCATAAACATGGGAGCGCTGATTGGCAGTTGCTAATTATAATACTACACCGTCACACAGGACAATCAGCTCTTCAGACCAAGTAGCACAAATGTAGAAAATAATCTTTTTTTTTTCTCTTTTTTTTTCTTTTTTTTTTTTTCCCAACAGAGCAAATGAACACAGATTGTTTCTTCAGCAAAATATGAAACTGTAAACTTTGGGCTCATTCTGCAACTTCTCCCCGATCCATAATAACAAAAAAAAACCAACGGGAAGAAATACTGACGTACATTTTTAAGCGCACCTTCTCCGTCTAGTACAAAAGCACAACCTAAAACGTATAAAGCTTCTTCTTTTTTTTTTTCTTTTAAATCACAGTTACCAAAAAGAAACAGTGAATAATTTATTACATACGCTATAATAACATTACGCTAAACAGCTATTCTCTATGAGGTATATCTGAGAAAACTCTGTAAGGGATTGCACGGTCTGCGTTGCCAACATGCCCAGTTCATAATAAAGCTTTGGAACCATGGAGAAAAGAGAGATCGAGGAGAGAGGGGGGAGGAGGAGGAGGAGAAAGAGAAGGAGAGCCTTTGGTATTATCAGGAGTCTGTTCTTTGCAGGGCTGCACCGCAAAGCACCACAGTACAAAAGCCCACCAGGTACGATTCGGCGGCCCAGTCGAAGCTGAGGTATTCACAGGAAGAATAAAAAAAAGCACAGAGAGGTCTAGACTGGCAAAATCGTTGCTTTGGTTCAAGCAAGGCACTCGTCCCGTGGTAACGTCACTCTTTGCAAGTGAAGCAGGAGCCGGGGGGGCCGCGGGGACCCTGCCAGCTCTGGGGACTGTCTGTGTCCGAGGGCACAGGGACAATCGGCTCCCCCTGCCCAGAAGGCATCCTGAGAATTATTATAGCTTTGTATTGAAGGAACACAGAGAGAGAGAAAAGCACACTTGTCAAGTCCTACCGTTTCCAACGCAGACTTAAACCCCCAAAGAAATACAAAATAAAAGGCAGCACTTAATTAAAGCGGAGCGTTTGTGTTGAGCTGTTGGTAACCTCAGTGAATCCAAGGGCATGGCTCAGGCAGATTCCTTAGGGAAAGGCCCGGGCCCTGCAGCAGCTGTCCCAGCCTGGGCTGGGGCTCGGGGGGAGCTTGGGGGAGTGAGCAGTGCCCAGGGGCGGGTTCGGCTCCTCAGAGCGTCGCTTCAGTCCTAGAAACAGCATAAAACAAGCTCAAAACCCAAGTGCCAGAGGGCACCACTAATTCCCCAGCCAAACAACCAAACAACTTGGAAGTAATCACTCAGGAACGTGATGCTAATGGAGCTTAATGTAGCCTCGCCTCATTGCTAACTTGAGAAAAGTAATTAATTGATTTTTATCTGAAAACTGTAATTGTAAACAACAAGCAAAGGTGAGGAGGAGGGAGCAGCTCCTGGATCTGTGCAAGGCCGGCTGCGCGGGGGGCACGGGCAGGAGAACCCCACACCAGCCCCTGGGCTCTGCTCAAGCACGAGAATAATAATAATTAGCAATGCTAATTGCTGCTGCAAACACACCCCACACCAGCCCAGGCAGCACCTGCAGAGTCTTTCCCCAGGGAATCTGCGGATGGACAAAGCCCGGAGTCACCTCCAGGTCCACACAACTGCTCCATCAGCGGGACCTGGAGTGGGAACTGGCTCCACGTCTCCGGACGGTTTTAGCTGGTAGGAAGGAGTAAGGAACACAGAAAAGGGCGTCACCAGAACTGGCAGCTTCCAGGGAAGCGTTTCTTTGGGAATCTGGGCTCGACTGGACATTTCTGGGTGTAGGAGAGAACAGTGGGAGTTATCAGAGAGCACAAGCAGAATGCAGACCGCACAGAGAAAGAAATCTTTGGTATCTTTGGTATCATCAACACGATTAAAATTACAAATGGAAAAGTCAGTGAGGTAGCCTCTTTGGTTCTCACTAGAAATAGAAAGGTTTTTTTCGGGTTTTTTTTCTTTTTTCCTTTTTTTTTTTTTCTTTTTTCTTTTTTTCCACACACAGAAGTTCATTCGTGGAAGCAGCTAGTTTAAGGGTTTCTCTCTTTTTGCTTGGCATGGATTAATTTCCCTCCAGCTTAAGTTTTTAAGAAGCCACAAAGTTCAGGCAAAGTATCCCAGTGTCTTTTTTTTTTTCCTATTTTTCTGAACGGACAGTTTTAGGTTGAATATTCATTGCTTGTCCTCAAAGTCCGCTCTGCTGTTCTTACAGGAAATCAGCTGTAGTGCTTTATAGATAATTCTAAATAAAAAATAAAAACTCTACAAGGGCATCCTCGAGTGATGACAAATAAGTTAAATAAATAAGTTATATTACGAAGGCTTCATGTGCCATAATAAAGGTACGTCGCACTTTCTAGTCAGGAGGGAAGAGATTAACTTAAATAATTTAAACTTTGATATTTAAACAATTAACATTAATTAAAAGAAGGAATTAAAAGTAGACCTCTGTTATATGGAACGAGTTGTTCTTCCCCTGTCTGACAGAACCTGGCTGCTCCACAAAGCAAAACCAACTCTGAAGTGTATTTACTAACAGGCTTCGCATCCCCGATGCGCTACAACAGTCCTATGGATAAATAAGCAAAATTACCCCCAAATGAATTCACAAAAGGCTGAATTAAATAGATATAAATAGCTAACATCAGAGCCTGACCCTGCTGTCTGCACTCAGGCAAAACTCCCACTAAATTCAAAAGTTAAACCGAAACACAATGGGATTCAGATTGAACAGAGATCTCAGGACCTGCCCTAAGACTAAATGAAATAAATTACATTATCAATAGATAATACATTGGGTTAAAACCCACAAGTGTCTGGAAAAAAAATAAAACCATTTTAAGCTTTGCCTTCTTAAAAAATTTAAACAATAAAAATTCCCCATAATAAATAGAAAGGAGGCCAAGTAGAAAGTTTCCCCATATCTTAAAAATACTTAGGAATTGTGACAAGCAAGGGAAGCATTGGCCGTGTCCGAAGCCAGCACACTCTTTGCAATACCGTGTCATTCCTGTGCCTTCCTTCGGGAGAGGAGATCCCCTTCCCTCCCGCGGGGCTGAGCGAGGTTTGCTGGTTGAGTCCTTCGTAGGTCTTTGGATTCAGCTGTAGGTAAGAGAGATCCACAATAAAGCTTTGCAACCGAAGTCAGCGAGCACATTCTTTGTTCCTGCATGGGAGATCCAGCAATATCCAAGGTTTCTTGAAAGTTGAATTCATCTTGGCTGTGCCCAAGGTTGTGACTCCAAGCTCCTGGTCTGCAGGATGCTGGGATACTCTCTGTACACACGAGTCTTTCGCAGCACAATAAATAAAGCAACAAGTTACATCACACAGCTCCAGAGATTCATCGATACATGGTATAGAGACGGAACACAGCTGCTCGGGTTTGGTGTGGTGTGGTGTGGGCAGAGCACAGCACAGACTCTGCCCACACAGACAAATATCTCCACCACAGTCTCTGGCTCCGACGCTCCTCGTCTGAGGGAGCTGCTACATAAAAGCCTGCGAGAGTGGACAGTGAAATGGAAGACGTCACACAGGACCATGAGAGATGCAGGGATAAAAACTGCAGCAGGATTTTTGGGTGAAAATGGCTTGTGACTGTTGAAAAACTTGAGGCCCTGACCCAGAGAAGCCTTGTGTGTGTTGCTACTCGGCTGTAGTGTTGCATAACAAACACTTGCACAATTTGGAGAGAATTTCACTGAGGAGAAATTTGTAAGTAATTCAGTAATTCAGTACCGATCTAAACTCCCTTTGTTGGGGCTATTGGATGAGCGCTGAGCAGGAGCAAAAAGCCCAGGTCTTTGCTCCCAGGCTTTACCAGAAGCTGTGGGCAGCTCCCCTCTGCTTCTGGGGAAGGTGGGAGGCAGAGCTGTGGTGATCTGGATGTCCCTCAGGTGAGATGAGCCTGAGTGAGGCGTCCCACAGCCAAGCACATGCTCAGAGGATGCCTGGGGCTCATTCCCTGTGGGGTACAATGCACTTCCCTGCCCTGTCACTGCAGGAAGGGGAGGTGAGGAATGAGCACTGGGGCTTTCACTGGTCCTGTGTCATCCCCTGCCACTGCAGATTGCAGGGGGACACTTCCAGCACGAGACACCTTCCCTGAGGGCAATGCCAAGTTCAAAATGCACCAGGGGCTGATTTGATGGACACTTGGGTGGGAATGAAAGTGAAACTTCAATATGACCACACCACCTCAGCTGGGCCCTGCTCCACAGCCTGCTGGCTCCAAACTCCCCACTCGGATATCTGGCATTTGGGTCAGGAGCCCTCAGAACACATCAGCCCAGATTGGGACCATTTTTGGCGACTTTATTCCACGTCTGGCTGCAAGGATTCTCCAAATCTCTTTGGGATCTGCCTGGAAATCTCTGCCAAAGGATGCTTTGATCCCCAGAGCCGGCACATGCTGTCAATTCAGCTGTGAGGATCCTGAATTTGCTTTCCAGAAACTTTTCCTGTCCTGAACAGACGAGGCTTCTTGATTTTTTTTCCTATTTTAAGTGCAGTCATTGGAAAATGACCCCAGCAGTTCTGTGAAGCAGTTAAAACGAAGCCCTTGTTTAAAGGCAGAGAGGAGCAAGATGCACTCTGGCTCTGAGGATAAATTTGGACACGTCATGATTTGGATCATCATGACCTCCATCAAAGAACATTACAAGGCTAATATGTCAGAAGCAACTCCTGAATTGCCCCACGGACTGCTGAATACCTGGGTTTGGTTCAGGTGGAGGTTTGGAGCCAAGCTGTGGTGCTGCTCAGCACTCACAGTGACAGAGATGGGAACACACATATTGCAAGTTTTATCCCTGGGGAAGAGAAAGAAGGGTGGAGGTCACTCGACCGATGTCACGCACAGGAGGGTGGCTGTTCACAGCTCCAGACACACAGGAGACCAACACACAAGCCACACCCAACCCACAAGTGTTTCCTGGAGGGAGGAGACGTACCAGCGTAGTATCCCAACATCTTGCACGTGGAGCCCATGCAGCTCTTGGAGAGATGCCGTGTGGGGCAGAAACAGGGAAAACATAAACAAACCCACCCTTTTGGTTGCGCAAAGACTCGCGAGTGGTTACCTGTCCAGAGATCAGTGGGGTTATGTGCATTAGTCGTGCAAGAGGAGAAACGAACTGAAACACAAGTAGTGAGAATCCTCATCTTTGGTATTGTAGCTGTTGAGGTTTTGGTTGCTCTGTTCCTTGTTCTTTTGAAAAAACTGCATAGGCACAAATTAAAGACAATCTTCAACTTTAAGATTACTTGAGTTGTCAAATGAAGCAGCAATCGTACTGGCTTTGCTTTGTTCTCATTCTTGTCAACCCTTTCTTTGAGATCTGCTTCCGAAAACGTCCAAGATGTCTGTAGAACACAGTGTGGTACTCGTTTGCTTCCTGACATGCTTCCTCGGTTTTTTTTTAATTTTTATTTTATCTTTCAATGGAACAGTTTGTTGCAGAAGAAGTAGGTGCAGAAAACGTTTCTTTGGTTTCGATTAAGTAGTACATAAAAAAAGTCTCAAGTGTCTCTAGCAGAGCACGGCCGCGCCGGGCCGGTCACCAGCCAGCGGCCGTTCCGCTGCCGCCGGGGCGGCTCCGCTGCACGGAGCTGGAGAGAGGGCTCGGAGCTTGCCAGGCTTCCCCAGCGCCAGCCAACCACCCGCACCAGTGATGACAAAGAGAAATGGCAAGTTATAAACATCTTTGGCTTGCAGAAATCCTGTCTCTTTGGTGTGCTGTGTTCCTGCCGGCTTGGGGAGCTGGCAGGGAAAAGGAACTTAGGGATGCAATAGAGCTAAACGCGGCACATCTGAAACGGCCAGTGGTATCTGAAGGGCTTGTTTCTGTTTCTTTTCCTGCTTGAAAGTACCATAAAATACTGATAAAATGAACAAAAATACATTGAATATTAAAAAGGTTTCGGTAACACAGCCGTTGCCGAGGAGAAATCAGATTCCCGGAAACTAAAAAGGAGGTAATAATGTAAATAAATCTAGATCTTCCAAAACATCGTGTTTTCTCCATGAACTGTAGCAGTTCCATCGACCTCCTGAGTGTGCATTAGGTACAAACACAGAGCTTGTGAGGAACTGCCAGCTGTGCTTGAGGCTCGTGCCATCTCCGCGGTGTTCCCAGGATGTCAGGCTGCAGCTGGCACAGCCGCCCTGGGCAGCCCAGGGCCAGACCATGGCTGTAGCTACCAGCTTTGTGCTTGATACTTTGAGCTCAAGAGAACTGAACTTTTCTGATCCAAGAACAAGCTGATTCAATTAAACTAAAAAAACAACCAAAAAAACCTTATATCTGATTTCTTTCCCCCCTAAAACACTTAACAAAACCATGCCTGAGTTTAAAAACAGGGTCTTGGGTTTTCAGTATCCAACTTTGTGCTCCGTTGTCACGTGGCCGCAGGGTGGTGTGGCCAGCACACGGCAGGCACCAGGCACGGGAAGCTGCCAGGCTGGCAGCGGCTCCCACTGGCCATGGAAACCTGGGGCTCAGGAGAAACCTGCCTCAAGAACGACTCCCCTACGTTTCAGACCTGCTTCACCTGTCCTGAGCATAGTATTGTGTGGAGAGAGGTTAATGTGGAGCTTGCACCTGCTAAGACTGACGAGAAGCTGTAGGAATGTCCTCGGGAACAGCTGGGCTGGGGTTGGTTGCGGGGGGATTGTGCTTTAAGTCACCAGCGAGGGGCCCTGCTGCGAGGCCGCGCTCTCTGCGCTGTGCCGGCCGTGCCGTGCCCCTCACGCCTTGGTGCAGGTGCTGGGGGCTGAGGAGGAGCCCCCGGAGCTCAGGTCGTCCTGCCACTTCTCCAGGCTGCGCCGGCGGGCATTCATGAAGAAGTTGCTGACGGTGGTGAGCTCCAGGCCCAGCTGCTGGGAGATGGTGATCTGCATTTCTTTGGAGGGACGCTTGTTCTCCTTGAAGATGGCAAAAAGCGTTCGGCGTTGGAGGTCCGTGAAAACCAGGCGAGATTTCTTCTGGGAGTTGTTCCGCTCTTTGTTGGGCTCTTGCTCTTTGCGTTTGCAGGCTGGGAAGGGGTGGCAGAGACAGAGAGAAAGTGTCAGGGTGGTGCCCACAGACCCCGTCAGCCACCGTGACGGCAGGCAATGACACACGGTGGGCGCAAGTGTCACCGGCTGAGCCAGCACCGATCTGGCACACGGGACCCGAGGGTTCCCGGAGGAATCCAGTGGGCTGCATTGCTTTTACAAGACCCCCCAAGACCTCTCAATAGCCAGGAATAACAGTCGTACATAAATTTTATCCCTTCAAACAGCCCAAAGCAAACCCCAGTCAAAGCTCCAGCAGCAGCAACTTTGTGTGACCACCAAAGGGGAAAAACCGCCATGGACCTGGCTTGGCCTCCCAGCGCAGGGGTCAGGCACTGGCTGACCTGGTCCTTCCCTGCTCCTCCCCTGCAGCCTGACTCCTGCAGTGCCACCAACCCAAGGCACCGCTCCCACTGCCTGTCCCCCTTTCCGGGGCATGTGCCAAGAGTGAAGCCAGGCAGAAGCGCCTGTCAGAGCTCAGGTCAGGCAGGGCAGCAGTGCCGGACCATCGCTGCGCTGAGCGATGCTAATGGATCCTAAAACCCATCCGTATTAATAGCTGCTCCGTATTTATTAGCAGAGAGAGAACAGCAAGTGCTGAAACCAATACCGCTGCCGGAGCACACCCACACTTAAAAATAGCCTGCCCAGGCCATCTGCGCCAGGCACGGGGAGAAAATCCATATGTTGACATGGTTAGGTAATGCGCTGGGACAAAATGAGCCCGGAGAACTCATAAGCGGGTGGGTTTTAAGCAGCCCTGTTAAATAATTCTGCAGGTCTGGAATGTGAGATGAAGCTGGCCCAAAAGTAAAAGTCAGACTGTGGAAATGTCTGTAATTAACCCAGTCACGGCTGTACCTGTGTGGAGCCTGGCTCAGACACTGTGGCACTGACTGCCTCCTTCTGTGCAGGGCCAGGATCTCACAGCATTTCTGCAGGAAACTGGAGTATTTTGTTGGAGTGCCTGACCTTGACCCCTCTCAGCTGCCAAATTCCAGTGGCTGCAGCAGAGCTGCCTCTGGGAGGGAGGTCAAGGACAGACCTCAAAATACCACAAAGTATAAGAGGAGGATGGTCCTGAGAGTCAGGTTGAGACCCAGACAGGGGCTGTGGGTGAATGTTCCCAGCACAGCCCTCCCAGAGCAGTGGCACCAGCACGGGGCTCCGGCTGGGAGCCACGGCAGCAGGAAGCAGCATGAATGCTCCTGCCTGGACACGTCAGAGGCTTCAAGGGGAGCCTGCACCTGTGTCCCGATGGCCAGACTCGCCTCTCCGAGGGCATTATCCCAGAGGCAGCAGGAGGGAAGAATGTGGGCTCTCTGACTGCACCTCTGACACTGCAAAGATAACATCCCACTGCCTGTCTGAGCTGAAAAAGCAGATTTTAAGCTGGGTTTACTTTGCCACGTGTCCGGAATCCACGCGGCGATGTCCCCGGTGCTGGGGACACAATGAGCACCAGCATCTTTGCTGCAGCTTCTAATCGGTTCTGGGACACTGGGACGAGTGGAGTGTTTCCTACCATCACTAATTTATGTCCAGAGATACTCTGCGTTTTACAGTTATGGGTATCTGATAATAAATAATGCAGAGGTATGTGCTTTTTGATGCATTCAGTAAATACTTTCCCTGAACTGTTGAGTTTGCTCTTGAAAAGGCTCCACAAAGGCAAACGCTGCACCTGACGTGCATCTCTCAGCAGAGAAAAATGGGGTGAGCACTGTAATAAAATCAAGTCATTTTCCGGGAAGAAAGAGAAAGGTTTTAACAGCAGAGAGAAGGGAAGAGACCGTCTGGATTCTAAGCACAATTTGATTTATTAGCTGCGGTTAAACCTGAACATATCCTATGGAAGAAAATGGACAACCAGCACAAACTGAAAGCCATAACTGTGGAAAAAAAGATAAAAGCTTCCTTTTTCTTCTGCACTGGACTAAAGATGTTCTTCCATAGAAACACCATAAGAACTGCTCAGAAATGCCTCCCTTAGTGTGGACGAAAGAGGAGGCCCATGACTTGAAGGGCATTAAGAGGCTGCAGGGACCTGACGCTGCGCTGTGACACACTGAGTATCGTCCCACTGAATTTCCCTACTAATAGTTCATCTGTCTGATTTTCTACAACAATGACTCTGATTTTCCATTTTCTTCCTGACAAAAGAGGAACCTAGCCAGTCCAGGCATTCCAAACAGCCACAAATCCTGAAAAATATCTAGAACCTCTAGTGCTTGGCTCAATCCCACCCTCTGAACCCTCAAGCACAGGGCAGGGATGCTCCAGGGCCTCCCTCCTTCCTCGGCTCCTACGCTTCTCCAGGAGGGAGACAGAGATGAGGACACGAAGGTCACCAGCATCAGAAGGAGGAGGAGGCCAGGGAGGAGTCCCAGGGGCCGGAGCAGTGCCCAAGCAGCCCCGGGAGAAGTGGAGCCACTTGCCGGGATACTGGAAATGTCAACAACACAGCTCCTGTGCCTCTCTGGTTCTGGATGTTTTCACTGATGGCAAAAGTGACTCTGCAGCCATGAAACAAAGAGCAGGTGTTAAGAAGGAGCCAAGCAGAGACCAATATTCCCTTAATCCGGCAGTAAGTCCTCACTCTCCGTTGTTCCTAAGGACAAGCCGTGAATATTGATCCCACCTATGTGGTTTGTGTGGGTGCAAAGTCATCCAAACCCAGTTATCTGTCTGATGGAACTAAAACTGCTCCTCAATTTGATTTTGGAGAGGACTCAATGTGAGGGAAATGTAATTACTCTGGTAATACTGAACACAATGAAATGACCATCAAAGCGTTTTCTAAAGATTTAAAATGTTTTTCTTTTGCTGTGATTCACTTAAAGCAACCCCTTGTATATCCTTGTTACTACAATCTCTTAAAAACTAGGCCTCAGAAATCAATTTGATTACCTCTCTGAATTAAGTATGCACGAATGAGAGCGATTGAGATCAATACAAATTAGGTTAAGTACTCCGCTGTGTACAAAATCATTATGGAACAAGGAGCAATCAGAATGAAGATGCAAATAATCACATTGTCGGGGTGGGCAGCCAGTGCTGCTCATCCCAGCTGCTGCACACACACCAAACCCCTAATTTTTGAAACCCTAGGAATGCCCTTGATGGCATTTATCCAGAAAAACAGATTGGATGTGTAGCACAAAGTTAATCCTGTTCTTCCAGAGAAGATCTGCTTGCTCATCCATTGTAATGGTGAGGTGTTCTCTGTTTGGAGACCCAAGGATTCCCGCAATGCTCTGAAAGAAGCTCACAGCGTGGCTGTTTCCAGCCAGGAAGGTGTTTTCTTGGTACCCCACCTGATTTTTCCCTGTCAGTGCTGCACAGTCCCCAGGGAATGCCGCCCCTCTCCAGGCCCTACATCCTGCAGCCCTCTGAGAAGAAAAGATAAATGGTTTTGGGGACATGGCTCCTTTATGTTTCTTCCTGGCATGCCACAGCTCTCAGGCTGTTTGTGTCCACTTTCCTGTAAATCTACTGGATGTCTGGAATTGGGCTGTAAATTCTGCTTCCTCCCTGCAGTGCTGCAGCACCCACCTCAGCACATGATCTCTGACACGAGCCTCTGGGTACCACCGGAACCTTCTAGCACAGCACAGCTCTGGATCCTTCTGGCTGCACTCTGAGAGTCCTTCACGTCTAACACCTGGGAGATTTATGCTTCCTCTTGTTCTCGAGATTGTCCCTTTTGAATCCCCAAATAGTTTCCAGCTGAATTATAACACTTTCCAGTGACAAGGATTTATATTCCCCTTGTCAGAGCACAGGGATGAAGCCAGGCCTTCCCCACGCCGAGCGCTCTGCCTGTTGGAGCAGCATCTCCAAGTGATGCACCAGCGCATCCCTGGAAGTACCCAAACACAGCTGTGACCTTCTCCTGTGGAGAAAGGGAAGGACTTTGGGCATCTTTTCCAAGAAAGGGCTGGGAATTTAAAGCTGAGGTGAGTCAGCAAGAGCTGAGTAAGAGCCTGAAATGTTACTGCAAGGGGAAGGATAGATCTAGTGAATCCTTGCTGTGTGCTCCAGTTTTCAGGAATTCTGACCCATGGGAGAAAGTAGGACACGAGCATTTCCTTTTACTGCCTGTTATCAATAGGGTGGAATTAGGAAGAACAGGAGAGGACAGGAGCAAAGCTCTGCCAGGTTATCCTGGAAAGCCAGACCTGTGCTGCCCTCCGAGCTCTCCTTGCACTTCAGCTGAACACAAAGCAAGAGCAGCCCTGTTTCTCCACACATTCAGGTTCCCATTTCCTTCTTCCCAGCGGCTTAGGAAAGCTCAGCTTCTGCACCAGAGGGTCCCTCCTTCCGGGCTCCGGAGAGGCGAAAGTGAGGAAGGGAGGGGAGAGGGGCCATGGATCCCACCATGCCCACAGGAAGGAGTGGGCAGGACCAGCCCAGGGGAGAAGGGACACGGAGAAGAAGGTGTGTGGGAAGCTCGCTGAGGAAGACTTTCTTCTTCTCTTCCTTCCCCTCCTGCAGCCGAGTGCTGCTTGCCAAAGCTTAATGCCTCAGCACAGGCCCCGTGCTCCCATCCCATTATGAGGGGATGAGAACTGCTGGAAAATCACCGCTGCTCATAAATATGTTCCCTGCTTACTGAGAGATATTTTAGTCTCGGAGACAATTTGCGTTTTGGGAACCTGCCAGCCTCTATCGCTTGTCTAATAATTCCTCTGTGCAGCATTTACCAGTGGTTTGAGTCCCGTTTTTCACAATGGAGCAGTTTGATTTTATAGCTCAAAAAACCCTAACAACCCCAAAACTCTCCCATTTCTTTTTTGATTGCATTTCTCTCTGCCATCAGCGAGTTGTCTGGCTGATGTTATCACCAAACCCATTTGAGATTAGTCTGTTTGGTATGATTTCTGTGTGCAAAACCCTCTGTGAATCAGAGAGCCTTTTATGCAAAAGTCTGCAAGATTGATAGAGCTGGATACAAAATCTTTTACCTTGGAAAAAGAGATGTATTGTCTGTCCCGTTGGATATAGTGCTTCCCCTGCATATTCATGGCCCAGGTGGGCTTTTCCCAGAGAAGACAGGAGACAAGATGGGAGCCTTAAATACAAACAGATTGCTATCAGAAGGAAGGGAGTGCTCTTTTTTGCTGTGTCTAGTGGGGATAAGATGAGAAGCAAAGGATTTAAAAGACAAAAAGTGAGATTAAGGCCAGTCATTAAGGGTTTTTTTGTACCTGTAAGCCCTGGAAGAGATTGCTAAGGTAAAAAATCCCCCTCTGGAGATTCCTGAAGAAAGAGGCAGACTGTCAGGACAAGTGATGTCTGCAGTCCCTTTCAGCCCTGCTTTCCCTCTGAGATCCATTCTCCGTACACCTGCAGAGCCCTGTTTCCACTCTGAAGGCAGCTCCAGGGGAGCAGCTCTGATGAGAGGAGTCTGCTGCCTTTAGTGCTTTAGCTGTGTTGGGTACTGCAGGAAGCTTGTCATCTCCCAGTAATGGCTAATTGGAAGGGAAGGAAAAGCTCTTGCAGCTGCTGGATGGCAGCAACATCCAGGACAAGGTTTTGTGAATAATACCAGGGAGGAGCACCAGGGATGAGTACCCGGGGCCACAGTGCAGAGCCAAAACGCCCCTACAGAGTGTAGGAAGAACCAACACCAGTTACTGGGAAATAATCCTTTTGGCAAAAATGTCCTCTCCTTTATACATTCCTCGCCACAAATAAATTGTGGCAATTTTCAGCTGCAGAGGAATACTTGAGTTCGGGCTATTTCAGTTCAAACAGTGATGGGCAAGAGATACAGGGAAAAAAAGAGATTCTGGGGAAAAAAATCTTATAAGGAAATAGTGAAGAACAGCTTCAGAATGAGTAACATATGATGACCAATTAATTGTTTCTTTTAAAAAGTAGGGGGGGAAATACAAAAATGCATTTAATCACAAATGTACTCAGAATTAACTTTATCAAACAATCAAGAAACTGATAAAACTCGTCTGCTTCACAAAAGCAGGATTCAGATTTCTGTGTGGCAGGAACATCTTCAGAAATGATGAGGAACAAAGAGCTGGGGCAGGGTATTATTTCGGAAAGTTGGTACCTGAGAAACATAATTTACCAGCCGGCACCACAATTTACCGCATGGATTGTTCAAACACAACCACTAATCTATGGCTGAGGAGAGCACCAATATTTCAAGCCACTAAGCACCTTTCAAAGAACCTTTATATACCTGTATATTTAGTTCAAGGCTAAGAAATAGTTTTAAAAATAGGTAATGCACCCAATACAGATGTTATCACGCCTTAATTTTTAGCTGGAGATACAGACAACAAAATAGTCTCAAAATCCAGGGAAGAAGCATTTGGGAGGGCACGAAGAGGCAGAGGGCAGGCGGACAACTGTCCACAGCCCATTCCTCATTGTGAGACCCCTCCCCTTGGCCTGGGGGACTTGGGGGTGCAGGGGCTCAGCCCTGGGATGTGACGCTGCCACCGCCCACTCCTGGTACCGTCACCCACGGCTCGCCGGGCCCGGGCCAGGGCCAGGGAGAGTCCGCGGCCACCGCCGGCCCCGGGCGTCTCGTCTCGCTCCTGCTCGCGCTCTCCTCCTCCTCCCTTCCCTCCATCCCTGCTCTCATCCCTCTCCGCCGCTCTCCGTGGTACTGACGGGTCTGAGCACGGAGCGGGGGTCGGGCAGTTCCGCACAAATGGATCATTGATGGTGTTTTGGTACAAAAGTGTTAAATCGTCACTAAGGCGATCCGTCACCGGAGAAGGTAAACAGGCGGCGGAGCGCTCTGCTGACCCCGCAGAAATTTAGGGATTGTCCGTCGGGGCCGCCGGGGCTTTCCCGAGACCTTCCCGCGGCGGGGAGGGAGGGCAGGAGGGAGGGTTGGGAACCCCGATCCCCCCGTCCCGAGGGCAGCCCCGCTCTCCCGGCGGGAAGCGGCAGGAGCGGGGGCACCAGCCCGTTTTGGGGACGAGGTCCCGGGCTGATGCCGCCGTCGGGGGTGGTCTTGCGGGAAAAGCGTTTGTCCGACCCTCCCAAAGCCCCCGTCGTGCCCCGGGGGAGCGCGGTGTCCCCGGGAGGGCACTCGCCGCTTCCCCGGCTGCAGCCGCAGCGAGACACGCGCACGGTGACCCCAAAAGGGTGCTCGGCCCTCGGAGCTCCAGAGCACGCACGAACTCCCCGTTCACAGCGGGTCCTGCCCGCACCTTCCCGCACAGAAACCCCCAGCACCGTCCCCTGACGGAGGAGTCTTAAAGACCCCCAAGAAGAGACAATAAGCACAGAAATAATAAGATTAAATTAGATTAGGTTAGAATAGAATAGACAACACTATATATCTTCTACAATAAGAAGAAATACTAAGCACACCCACCCTGCTACTGCTCCCACAGGGAGAGGGGAATTTCCCTTCAAGGACAGCAGATTTTTGCCCCACTTGGGAAAAATTTCCAGGAGTATGGGGCAAATAGCTAGTGTTTTGGGGTTTTTTTTAAACCTGAAATACTTGTGGCTTTTCCCCCATGCTCAGAGGGATTTAAGCAAGCGAGTAAACAGGGAGAAGGAAGCACTGAGGCAATGGGGCCGCATATTCACACGTGGTAATAAAAGAAAATTAAAATAATCGATTTTCTGAAGGGAAGGGTAATTTGCAAAGGTCCTTCCCGCTCCATGGGGAATCCATGCCCACTCAGCACCTGAGCTCTCTCCAAACTTTACTCCTGGACGCAGAAGCATTCAGGGGGACTGGTAAAGCAGAGATCCAGAATTACACAGGCATAACTCTGCATGCAGCTGTGATTCCTGATTTTCTGCTCTATATGTAGGGCTCCACGGGGAACCCCCACCCAGGACCAGTGCTGGGAAGGAAAAGCACCAGCCACGTTACTGGAAATGAGCCGGCTCAGGTTCCAGATCAATGAAAACTGGGTCCACGCGTTGATGCTCCTGTTGCCAGCATTAATGCTCTTTTAATCTTCTAAACATTATCTGCATCGATTTCCCTCTCGATGCACGTTTGTTTGTGAAGGGCGACATCGCCGCGTGCTCGGCAAAAAACTCAACCCCCTTCTGTCCCTCCGATGCCCCTGTCACAGACAGACCTCGGCACCTCCATTTGGCTGCAAACAGAGAGGATGCCCGTGGGTGCTGGAAGGGACGAGAGGAGCTCGCAGCTGCCGTTCGAGCCGAGGAGGGGATCAGCATCCCTCTCCCGACGGGCAGCACAGCCGGGACTGCCCCGCACCCCGGGAAACCCCGAGCACCCTCCGCGGGGATTCTGGAGACCCCAGGCCGTGAGCGTTTAACCCGCAGCACCTCTGCTTAGGGGTCGGGCCGGGATTACGGCCATCAATCACCCATGGCTCCTCTTTGCCCTGCTCCGCCGCATCCCAGCCCCGCTCGGCAGCTGCTCCTCGTGCAAGGACTCTCTGTGCCCATTTCTGCACCGCAGAGACCCCCGTGTCCACCCAGCCCCTCCGGGTGTGCCAGCAGAGCGGGCAGCCCTGGGGACAGCGAGCTGTGTACCTGCCCACCGGGGACCAATCTGCCCGCGTCGGGATCAATTGAAATAAAAGAAGGACGGACTCGGTGGCACAAACATCCTCGGAATTTCGTCGCTGTCAGAGCAGAGCGGCCCGGCCCCTGGCCCCCGCCCCACGCTGCGGTCTGTCCCACGCGTGTCTGCCCGCGCCAGAGTCCCCCGTATCCCTCTACATCCACGTCCACGGCCGCGCGGTTCCCGGGGAGCGGAGAGGCAGCCCCGGCCGTGCTCCGCGGCGGGGTCCTGCCCTCACTCCCGCGGGACGGACCGGCCGGCGACCCCCGGGCACCCACCGTGCCGCGGACGCACCCCGCACGGCCCCACCGAAGGGACAGCTCTCGCCGGGTCTGTCCGGCTCACCCCCGGCGCGGGCGCTGCCGGGGGTCGGTACCGGGGGTCGGTACCGGGGGTCGGTACCGGGGGTCGCTGCCCGCCCCCCCCGCGGCCCCCGCAGAACAATGGGGGCTGCGGAGCTCCGCGACCGCGCCAGGGGGCGCCCGCGCGCCCTCCGCGGACAATGCGGCCGGGCCGGGGCCGCGGGGGCTGCGCGGGGTCC